>JXCR01131391.1:64481-100076 GCA_002079205.1 Phalaenopsis hybrid cultivar
ATATATATATATATATATATATGTAGCTATGTAGATATTTCAGCTGTTTAAGACAGTGAGCAGCATGTTTTGTACAGGCAACCATCATTTGTTCATTTAAATGAAAAAGCTTTACTTACCCTTAACGGCAGGGGAAGCGTGGGGATACATCTCTTTTTCAAAGATTTACATACATAACACTAAATTACTATGCATTTATAAGTGTGGGAAGGTTTACGATGATAGAGTAATGAATTATTATCTTTGTTTTGCACAAAATCTAGTACACATTTAGGTAACAAAAGAAGCAAGAGGCGATACCTCGATTTTTTACGTGAACAACCATGGAAAGTGGAAAAAATCATTGGGTATAACCCAGTTATAATAATCTATTATGAATTGTGAGTACATAGATTTACTCTTCTCTTGATTTAGAGAAGAAAGAGTTACAAAGTTGATCGTTGTAAATGTAAAATATTAGTTCATTGCAATTCGTATTCTGGTTGTAATGAATACAATTCTCGGTGTTAGTATGTTGCATTTGAACTAATGGAAATGGTATAAATGGTTGTCGTATAGGTTGTAATTGAAAAACTTTGGTAGAAGTTAGTCGTGTGGGCCACAAATGGTTGCTTCGGGGACATTAATTGATTACGTAAGTTGTAGTTGGAAGCAAGAATTGTGAGCCACGTATGTCTTAGTTGGTCACATATGTCGTAATGGTGAGTTGTGATAATGTTCTTAGGCTGTAAGGTTGGAGTTGAAAGCTACATGATTTGTAGATCATATAGGTTGTAGATGGTCACTTGGGTCGAAGTGGTGAGTTGTGATGATGTTTGTAGGCCGTAGGGGCTAGAGTTAGGAGTTGCACGAGTTGTGCACCACATGAGCAATAGTTAGTCGTGCAGGCCTTGATGGTGAGATATGATAACTTTTGTAGGCCATAAAAGCTAGATTCGAGAGTTGCACAAGTTGTGGACCATGTAGGTCATAGTAGGTCACGTAGGTCGTTGTGGTGAGCTTTGATAACATTTGTAGGCCGCAAAGGCCGAAATCGGGAGTTGCACAAGCTATGGACCAAGTAGGTTGTAGTGGCAAACTGTGATAACGTCTGTAGACCACAAAGGTTGGACTCAGAAGCTACACATGATATGGATCATGTAGGTCATAGTTGATCGTGTATGTCGCAATTGTGAGTTGTGATGACGTTTGTAAGTTGTAGAGGCAGGTGTCGAGAACTGCCTAAGCTGCGGATCATGTAGACCATAGTTGATCACATGGGCTGCAATGGTGGCCTGCAATGTAAAGTTTTAGGAGTATGAATAAATCACAATCTTTGAGTTGCATTGTTACACTTACGGGAGGCGCCATTGCACTATATATTTTGTGCATTGTTTTGAAAGATGTATTGTTATTTTGTGATGTACATTGAGATATCGCAACATGTCATGATTTCGTAAGAGTTTTCATGGCAACAAGTTAGGGGAGGCCCGATGATGGTCGATGGTGGCTAGCAAGCAGCGGTCGACAGTGATCAGCATCTGCAGGAATGAGAGCTATCGTCGAATCTGTGATGAAGAAGTAATGCAAGACTTCAACTTCTGCAAGCTTAGTTTTCCTTTGGGACAATGTCTCTCCTGACTCTCAAGAGGGGGTAGAGTTTTTTTTATAGGATTTGGGAGAGACATCTCCGCAGATAAAGAAAAAATCTAGATCACTCCATTAGACGACCCAAAGAGATTCCCTCGATTGGGCATCATTCTGTGAACATTTGAGTGTCTTAATGATATCAAAATTGAGTGATTTAAGGCTCGCTAGATTCGTCCCAACAAGATGCTTGATTTGACCAAGCTTATTAGATTTGGAATTTGTTTGACCTTACAATTATGCACTGGAAATTTTCAAATGATTTAACGACTTGTTCAAATTAAGCCTAATTTGGATTTTTTTTACTCCTTTAGTTTTCTTTTTTTCCTTCTTTTCTTCTAAGATTTTTAGATGACATACTTTTTAAGATTTTAATTTCTACGAAAAGAATTTATATATTTTAAGACATGTCTTTTAAGATTTTTTTTTTTATGGTAGCATGTTGACCCTTTGAGAAAACATATATTATCTATGTCTTTTGCATTTTGAGATTCTTAGCTTATTTATATCTTCTATGAATTTTAGCTTTCATAGTTTCTTAAAAAGTTTCTATCCCTGGAGATTCGTATCTTTTGAAAGTTTATGAAGACTCTTACATTTTAAATCTACAACTTAAAGAGATAGAACTACAAACTAATTTTTTCTAAAAATCCTTATAAGATGAATAGCTCTTTTTTTCAGTTATTTCAATGATAGGATCATCATGTGGGATTTAATGGAAATATATAATAGTCATGGCAAGCCATCTAATGACATTATGACAGGTGTTAAAAGGTGTTGTTGTTTAAGCATTCAAAGCTAGCATAATATTTTGGTTTGTCTTGTAGCATAGAAAGGATGGGTTAAACTAGTAGTATTTAAGAGATTTGATAAGATTATGGTGGAAGAGTACCTTGGCATAATAATGAGGGGAACTTGGGTGGCATTAAATTGATAAATGCTTGGCATGATGTTGATTTTATGGTAAAGAAATTCTATTGTATTGTAATGGTGCTCTATATTAACTAAGCCTCTTGTAAGAGTTGAAGAATTTGAGTATCAACCTAATGCTATTTTATCCTATTGATATGATCCCTCAATGTGGGGCTTAAATATCCTTCATCACATGGATTATACTATCTTGATTAGGAGACTGGTTTTTGGTCATGAAAAAACAACTTATAAAGTATCAAAATTATTTCCAATAGATGACACCATATATTTTATATTGGAATATTCATGCTGTATGGGAAAGATAAATGTCTTTTATGAAATTCAAGCATAGATAAAAAAAAAATCACGATGCTACCTTAATTGAAATGATCCACTATATATATGTGAAGTTTGAAATATTTATTCTTCCTTGCTATTTGAGAAGACATTATTATAAAATTAGAAGTGGTTACCTTATTTTATGTGATTGGAATAGAAATTATAGATGAAGTAGTGGGGGTAATGATATCAATTATGTGGTAGAGCTTGGGCGATGATGGTGGGGAGATTACTATTGTGTTGCAAGTAGTTAGAAGATGGTGGTCAAGTAATGACAGCTAGAGGGCCAGATGGCAGCGATTAAAGGTTGATATTGTCTATCAATGTTAATCATCAAGCATAAACCAAAATACTTTTCTATCTTAAAGTTCTCTCAAATTTTTAATTCAAATCTCCTTATAGGAAGAATGATGATTCATTTATATTATTTGATAGGCACATTTTAGTTAGTTTGTCTTAAGTCCTAAAATACTCAATCAGATAGCGCGTGTTGATTTATTTAATCATAAATCATTATTCAGCATTTAAGTATTTTAATAACATTAAAATTGAGTGAATTTTGGATCATTGGATTTCTCTCAATCTAATGCTCATTTTGATTGTGAATAAGTAGAATTCAAATATTATGTGATCCTTCAATTAATATTTCAAAATTTAAAACAATTCTGAAGGATTGATTAGGGGTCTTTGATCCCATATCAAATCACTTTTATTGCATTGATTTTGTATTATTGATACTTTTATTTTGAATATGAGTTTGTTGCAATGAGAATCTACTAAAATCCAAATATGAATGATAGCAAGTTCGATATCACAAGTTTGCAACCAAAGATTGGACGAAGATTTGTTTTTGATCGAATATTTTATTTTGGTGGGGTATCGACCTCTATATCGACTGCTATTTTTTAAGCATTTGGGTACCTTAAGAAAATTCTTATTGGGCGAGATTGAGTTCTTTGGATTCATCTCCTTACGATGCGAAAATTTTTAAAAATTAATATTATTATACTCCTTATAATTGGAATTTAAATAATGTTGACTATCATCCCTTGAATTTAGTAGAAAATGCAATATATTTTAAAGAGATTTGCAATGAGAGCACTCGTTGCTGTCATATTTACATATCTACTATCTAAAATTTATTATTTTCGCCTTTTACGTATAAGTTTATATAGCATAATAACCAAATTATGTTGTTACCTTATTTAGCTGCATGCATGAACCCTAGCATACCTGGTACGGTGACAACTAGGGTGTAATTGAGCCGAACACTAGCGAGTCCAGGCTGGAGGTGCATACTAGATGGTCCAGACGAATGTCCCAGGCTACAAAAAACTGTAAACAATCTTGTAGCACTCAAGCGGACATCAACATATATGACATCTAAAATTGATTCCAACAATTGAGGCAGCTAAAGATTTCAAATCGAGTTCGAAAGTAAGGGTTGGGTTTGATCTAATCCCAAACTCCTTGGACATGACTAACAGTGTTTCCCGCTAACTTATGCAGACAGCTATTTGGGTCAAATTCAAGTTAACCTTGGGTTAATGCCAAGTTGTTGGGTCAAATTTGAGTCAAAATGAGTCAACCATAACCATATCCAAAATATAAAGTATATTAGGATATTTAATGATGCCCCGACCTAAGAAATAATAATACAACCTGAAACCAAAGAATTCGAGTCAGTTTCAAGTTGAATTGGGTCAATCATTTGATATAAACATGAATAGAATCTTTTATTATTATATAATTTGTGAGGTGATGAATTCAATACAATTAAATACAAATTTCAACTTACTCTACTTATTGCATGAAAAACATTTATAGAGTTCATTTTTCTATAATAAAAAGGGTAGAATAATAATACCTTATGACCAGTTCAAAGTTTGGGGGCACAATCGACGACACAGAATCATCCACGTGTCCACTCGTTTGACTTTATGAGTCAACTTTGACTGGGTCAAGCGATTCAACTACTCTTTTTGTGACATCGCTTAAACGTAAATCTCCTTCGCGAGACACCGGAAATCAATTCTCATTATAAGGCCAAAGCCTTGCTGCGCTGGTCCCTCACGCTTCTCCCCTCGGCCATTGCTCCACTTTTCTTCTTCTTTCTCGGAGCTGTACTGGATCAAACTGCTCGAAACCCTAGCCCTAATCGAAGGTAGAATCAATTTCTGTTCTACGGGGGATCGATGGCTGTAACAGACGTGGTGGTGCCCCGAGTGTTAGCGCTGGCTGCGGTGATACTGACGCTGCTCTCTCCATCGTCTTCATCCAACTCCGAGGGCGACGCGCTTTATGCGCTAAGGAGGAGCCTCAATGATCCAGATAACGTGCTCAAGAGCTGGGATCCGACGCTTGTCAATCCATGCACTTGGTTTCACATCACATGTAATCAGGACAATCGGGTCACGAGAGTGTATGTTTGCTCTTCCTATAGGTCCTCTTTAAATTTTCGGTGGAATTAGTCATCGGTTCAATCTATTATTTGATATGTTTTTTTAATTTTTTAGTTATATGTTCATTGCTTATGGCAAAGGATAAGATCCTTACACTTCGTCTGCATCTGCGCTGGTTTATATTTCTTTTGTATTTGTTGTTGTTTTCACTGAGTGACAAGCTTTGGTCTGGCTAAACTTTTGTGTTTAATAGATATTTTGTTTGTGGTTTTGATCGATTCATTAGCTTTGACTAGGTAGAAATTATGCTGATCAAAGTTTATTTCCCTATGGTTTTATTATTTATTCTTATGGGTTTTTTCCTTCTAGTGGTTGAAAAGTAATAGAATCATCATACAATGCCCAATCCTTTTGAATAATCAAATCATCACAACTGCTGAGGCTTATCCTGTATATTTGGGGTGTTTGATAATCAGATTGACTGATTTCGACTTTTTATTTTTGACCTTCCTAGCAAATACATATTAACCTAAGAGAGAAATAAAAGACATGAATTGAAGGCTAGAGAGAAGCTATTGAAAGCTTGATTAGATTAATGTCAGTGAGTACAAGACCAATGTGGCCCAATTGTGTGAACTCATCCTCTTAACCATATTTATGGGTTTTTGTTAAGTTTTAACTCTATAGGAAATGCTATGCATAAGTAATGAAAATAAATTTACAGAAGTAAATACACAGGAACTGTGTTGTATGTATGTAAATGTACATAGATATCATTTGTAGGTCGTAGAGGCCAGAGTTAGGAGCTACACGAGCTGTGATAACATACATAAGTCACATATGCTAGAGTTGGGACCTATCTCAGTTGTTGGGAGCTGCGTGAGTTGTGAACTATGTAAGTTCTAGTTTGTTACATGAGTCGTAGTGGTGAGCTGTAATAATGTTTGTAGGCTTGAGTTAGGGGCTGCATGGGTTGCATGCCACATAAGTTTGATTTGGTTACTTAGGCCATAGTTGTAAGCCACAATAACGTTTATAAGCTATAGAGACCAAAGTTGAGGGCTCCACAAGTTGTGAATATCCGTAAGTCGTAGAGGCTGGAATTGAGAGTTGCATGAGTCGTTAGCTACGTGTGTTGTAGTTGGTCAAATCGGTCATAATAGTGTCAGTTGGCCAACAAGGCAGCTGTAAGGAGCCGTAGTTGTAGTGAACCACTTAGGTCGCATGTCGTAGTGGAGAGTTGTGAGGAGGGAACTTTAGGAGTTTGAAGTGAGTCACCGTATGCGGAGTGCTATGCTGCATCATCTTCGGGATCCATTTTCAGGGTGCGTTGTTACACCATCTTTGGAGTGCATTGTTACACTTTTTTATGTACGTTGTTACGTCATGTTCATGAAGACGTACTGCTCCGTCGGGAGCTTTGCTGTTTTTTAAAATGCTCTTGGATGCCAGAGCACAAGCTTTGATTTCACAAGGGGCTTTGTCACGAGGAACAAGTGGCGGCAGATGACGGTCAACGACGGCTGGAGCGATGATTGACGGTGTTTGGAGGTTGCAGGAGAGTGCAGTGTTTACTGGATTTTCAGTGCAGAACACGGGTGTCGTCTCTTCCAAGCTCAGGTTTTCCTTTGGTTCATGGTTTAACCCTCAGTTCACCTTTCATGAAGGGGGTGTGACTTTATTTATAAAGTTCGAGAGAGACCTTCTTGCAAATATAGATGGAATCTGGATCACTATCGGACGACTCAGAGAGGTTCTCTCAATCGGACGACATTCTTTGGACCTTTGAAAGCCTTAATGATGGTGAAATTGAGCGATCTTTGTCTTATTGGATTTGTCTCGTAGAGACGCTCAATCTGACCATAAGTTTGCCAAATTTGACATCCATTTGACCTTCCAATTGTGCACTGAAAAATTTAAAAAATGGTTTAATGACCCAATTCGGGCTTGATTTGACTTGGATTGGACTAATTTTAGTGTTGTTGGGTACATCTCGTTAAGCCGGTCAGTTTAACTGTAAGTTTGTTGAAATCAGATTTCTTGATAATTTTAATCCAAGTTCGAACATTTCTTGCTAAAAAATTGCCTCGAAATTTGTGTCACGTCTTTAGATTCATGTTAGATTTTGGAAATTTGTTGATGGCGTATCAAGCATTGTCCCAAACTTTTTTTTTTCGTATTCTAGAAACAAAACATGAGTAGATAATGCAAGAGGAGAAGAAAGAGAATACATTAGCCTAAGTTAGCGTAAAAAGGGTTCAATCAATGATGCTAGTTTCTTCCATTTAATTTAGTGGTTTATCAAGCTATATTTTCATTATCGCTTTGTGCTAGTAGATGATGTATTTAATTTAAGTTAAGTTTGTAATGCATGCATTATTAGGTAGCCATGGTCATTTTCTTGAATTTTAATTACATCAAGTGTATAGAAATATGATACTTATTATTTCCCAAAAGATCAAATGTACCATTGTTGCTATAATTCCCACCCTTTGTTTCAGTAGACTTGTTATAAGGATAACATTGTATTTCTTTCACAGTTACTGATGGAATGAATGGTTGTTTAGCATTTTTTTGCCATTTGTTGAAGTATAATTCCTAATTTGTGCTGCCTTTAAGATTAGATGGCCTATGTAGAGAGTAGAATAAGATTTTTGATGCATTGGGAGCTAAATCTTAGATATTGAAGTCATAAACGGCTAAAATTTTATTGTTCATCAATTTAAATGTACTTAGTTGCTGATTTTTGTGAAATTGTTACCAATTGAATTGGCAGTCGTGAATGATTTGTTAATCCTTTATGTGATGCTGCAGGGACCTGGGAAATTCGAACTTATCCGGCCATCTTGTGCCTGATATTGCCAAACTTGAACATTTGCAGTACTTGTAAGTGCCATTTTCATTTACTTCTCGTTTCCCACTTTGCGTATGTTCCAAGAATGCCAATCAAGGCTATATTTCTATGTCAAAATTGCAATTGTGATCATTTATAAGAATCAATAAGGACATTTTTAAAAGCAATATATTTTTAATTTGAAGCTCAAGCCTGTGGGTGAGAGCCAATTACTTGATGCATCTTCTTCAACATATTTTTTAGCTATTTGATGTGGAATTAGCTAAGTAGTCTCCAATGTCCCTCAACAATCTCCCTCTCATCTGTAAGAGCATGCCACATTGGCCATTACTTAATAAAATCTTTTCAACATCATCAAGCATTATGCCTCTAGAGCTTACTCAACTGGCCAGATAGTAATGGTCTGGAAGTTATCAAATCTTGCATATTGTTTAACTTTGGTAGAGGTTGACCAAGACTAATGGGAGTCAAAATTGCTTGACCACTCCATATAACTAAGGGTCAATTTTTAAGGGATTTGTAATGAGGATGAAAATTGGGCTTAGTGAAACCCATATTTGGCCTAAAGTTTGTAAGACTATGATGAGGCCCAATTATTTAATATCTATACATCAACATATTGAAGTAGCTTGATTTTGTGTTTACGTTTCTTCATACAAATTTTAATGATGCTATATATGTAAATCATGCCAGGGAAATTGGGATTTGAAATTCAAAAACCATTAAATGTGCTAAGATAGTTTTTTTCAATTGAAGTAAGCATGAAAATTAAATTTAAATGATAATTTAGTGATAAAAAATCGGTATAAAGTAGTAAGAAATTGAACATGGCAATATTAGCTAGCAATTGCTACTTAAATTGCGACAAACAGATTTCTAGCTGTGTTAAACTTGAACAAATGTTGGTGAAATTACATTTGAAAACTAATTTATCAAAATAAGAAATTTTGTTCTTATACGGATACAATTAGTTTTTTTTTTTTTTTTTTTTTTTNTTTTTTTTTTTTTTTTTTGAAACTAGATAGTTATACTGGTAGAATTATACCTCTTACTTGTAAAGACAATATTGAAAACTGCATGAAGATTTTTTTTAAAATAATCAAAACAAGTCAAATTACATGTTTAAAATATCAATTTAAAGACTCTTCATTCTTATGTTAGAACATATGTTTAGAAAAGATCTGGCGAATTTGAATCTAGATAATTTTAAAGTTTATAATGTAACATTATCCAAAAATCAGAAATTACAAAAACATCCACTTTAAATAATTTATGTGAATATCTCATGAATAAAAGCCCAAAATAATTTTGAGGTGTGACCCGTAATTGAGATCAACATCCCCTTGAATCCATAACAAGAATGATGCAATTGCAAGGTTTAATGTTTGTTATAGAAATAAGTTGTAGACATACGAAAACCATAATGTTTGGAATATCAAAATTATAACGACAGATGAATTCTTAACACAGAAGTTGTCATTAAATATTGGCAAAAAATGAAATAAAAAAAGAGCACTATTTTCATAGTGCTTAGATGTGACTTGACAACCACCTCATGTGTATAAGTAGTAAATTGTATGCCTTTAGTTTGTAGTTGAGAAGTTGAGAACATATGGGTATCATGAATCTGCAACCAATTGGAGAACATTTGGGAGGGTTTGTGCAGACAGTATGACTTTGGCATTTGAGAGGTCATTTTTGCGATTCAAATTTATGTTCTTTTTGTAACGTTAAACCGCACTATCATTAGTCTAATAATTGTAAATATGCTAATTGAAGAAATAAAGGTTCCCAAAACCAATCATTTGTAAAATTGTAGTTTAGAAGAGCCTCTTTTTTTAGAATATAAGAAGAATTTGAGCATCTATCAAATGACTGTATTATTTTGTGAAATATATTTCTTATGATAACTTCGTGATGCAACATGACACTATTATTTCTTATGCAATGGGAAAAGTTACGTTATGTTTTGGACAAGGTTGTCAAAATATGGCTGGGCATTGATTTGGAAGAAGAGACTCAAGACTGAATGATTCGGTTGGGGTTGAAAAAATATCATAATAAATATCAAAATTAAATATGATTTAAATGATATAATAATGATATTTTCATCAATTGAATATGCAATTTTTTATTTTAGGATACATTGCTTTTGAATATTTTCTATATAATTTTAAATCAAAATTTTAGGATATANATCATTAAACTAAGTATTTTGTTACCTCTCTACATAATATATTGTAAATGTTATTTTACATTTCGTAAAACTCTGTAATGAATCTCTAAGCAATGCGTGCTCTGCTTCTACGGTGTATTTATGTAAATGATAAAATGGCTTGTTCTCAATCTTTATTTTGTGCTTGGTCTGCTATTACTTGAAATAAAATAGAGTTTTTTGCAAATGAATTTATTACACCGAAGGGTTATAAATATGACTAGTTTTTACGTGTCTTTAGTAGAATGTTAAATTATTAATGAAGATTCATTTTATTTTGCTGTTGAGCAAGTCCTGTCATCATTGAGTGAGTTGATTAAAAGATTTGAATTTTTTACATATCAATTCTCTAAAATATTTAATATAATATTTTGATGACAAAAATTTTTCAGTTAATAAATTTATATGGGGGTTTAGGGGTTGGTTGTAATAAAAATATCATATGGTAGATTTTATAAATAATAATATTTCGGATGCTACTTGATTTTAAGCATCTGTAAAAATAGTGACATGACGATCCAAATTTCTCTTGATTTTAAATATTTTTTTCAATATATAAGTGTCTCATGATTTCATAATTAAATAATATTGAGATAATTGAATTTCAATAGTCAAGCATTTTGATTTAGGCTTTGTTTGGTGCAGATGCAGCTTTTCAGCTTTTAAGCTGCAGCTGCGTTGACCCAGAAATTTGCTGCGGGGAAACTGATTGTCTGTTTGTTGCAGCTGTGTGAGAGCAACTGTGGAGTAGCTGTTTCTGTAAAAATGATCATTCTGCCCTTGTTTAGTGAAGCTGTTTAAAACAGAACTATGATAGCAATATATTTGATAATTCAGAATCGGAAATTTATTTAAAAAATAATAAAAGTACGAATACACCACTCACTTAGCAGTATCTAAAATGCTAAGAAAATGAAAAAAAAAAACAAAGGGAGCAGCGAGCAGGGGCTTTGGAGCGAGACGATTTAGCGGGGCGATTGAGCAAGAAGCGGTGGTTTCCCGAGCAAGTTAGGGTTGCTTTCGAGCGGGGATTTGGAGCGGGGCAAACGAGCAGGGAGCAAGAAGTGGCGGTTTCCNCATATGCTAATTGAAGAAATAAAGCTTCCCAAAACCAATCATTTGTAAAATTGTAGTTTAGAAGAGCCTCCTTTTTTTACAATATAAGAAGAATTTGAGCATCTATCAAATGACTCTATTATTCTGTGAAATATATTTCTTATGATAACTTCGAGATGCAACATGTCACTATTATTTCTTATGCAATGGGAAAAGCTACGTTATGTTTTGAACAAGGTTGTGAAAATATGGCTGGGCATTGATTTGGAAGAAGAAACTCAAGGCTGAATGATTCGATTGGGGTTGAAATGAATATCATAATAAATATCAAAATTAAATATGATTTAAATGATGTAATAATGATATTTTCATCAATTGAATATACAATTTTTTATTTTAGGATACATTGCTTTTGAATATTTTCTATATAATTTTAAATCAAAATTTTAGGATATATATATATCTTTCTTTACGAGGCTATTTGCTAACTGCTGATTTTTATTTAAAACGAATGCTACAACTTTATTTTGCAGGGAACTGTACAAAAATAACATTGAAGGAGCCATCCCTAGAGAGCTTGGCAACTTGAAGAGCCTTATAAGCTTGGATCTGTACAACAACAACATCTCAGGGACTATTCCTCCGCAGTTGGGGAAACTAAAATCTCTAGTATTCTTGTGAGTAGAAAATTCATCCACACAAGATGCATTTTTTTCTAAATGAACTAATACTTTGTGAAATTTACTTACGTAGCACACAATTATAATGTATTTACATCTCTCACATCTAAACTTTCATATTTACATACATAGTACTTTGGTGCTTGAAACTTATACTGGAAAATGCATATTTCACTTTTAAAAAGTGATAATAGTGCTTCATTTGATCTGATATTAATGATTTGAGTGTTANCTGTGAGTAGAAAATTCATCCACACAAGATTCATTTTTTTCTAAATGAACTAAAACTTCGTGAAATTTACTTACGCAGCACACAATTATAATGTATTTACATCTCTCACATCTAAACTTTCATATTTACATACAGTACTTTGGTGCTTCAAACTTGTACTGGAAAATACATATTTCACTTTTAAAAAGTGATAATAGTGCTTCATTTGATCTGATATTAATGATTTGAGTGTTATTTGTGNTCTGTGAGTAGAAAATTCATCCACACAAGATGCATTTTTTTCTAAATGAACTAAAACTTTGTGAAATTTACTTACGTAGCACACAATTATAACGTATTTACATCTCTCACGTCTAAAATTTCATATTTACATACATAGTACTTTGGTGCTTCAAACTTGTACTGAAAAATGCATATTTCACTTTTAAAAAGTGATAACTTATACTGAAAAATGCATATTTCACTTTTAAAAAGTGATAATAGTGCTTCATTTGATCTGATATTAATGATTTGAGTGTTATTTGTGTAAATACGTGAAACTTGTGCGTTTTAAAGAACTAAACCTTTTATTTAGTATTTGTAAGGTTCAGACAATTTTATTTGCACTTTTAAGCTGATATTTGATGTGCGTTATTTTCTAGGCGGCTTAATGACAACAAGCTTAGCGGTAAAATCCCAAGAGAGCTAACTGGAATTTCTAGCCTCAAAGTCTTGTGAGTACTCCCTTTGAACATCAAATTTCATTAGAATGTAATCATTATTCTGAGCTAGCAATAATAATATATTTATTCGCTGATTCTTACAGGGATGTCTCCAACAATGATCTTTGTGGCACCATTCCTACCATTGGACCTTTTGAACGCATCCCCATGAATAAGTACATCCCTTTGTCTTACTTTCCTAAGATTTACCCTTGTGTGTTGGTGTGTTAACGGGCCGAGTCAACTCATGAGCCGAGTTTGATGAGCTACAGAGCCAAACTCGAGCCAACACCAATTATTTAATTTGTTAGCTGGCTCATTTTAAAAATATTAATATAAAATATACTTCAAATATAACATAAATGTTTAGGTACAAGACTATTAAATATTTTAAAAATTTTCTACCTTTGTTATTTGATTTTATTTGTAGGTTAGAGTTGTTAATTATGTTCGAATAGGAAGAGAGTTGCCCAAGTATTTTTCTATTTTAGTTGGATTACATTAGGGATCAGTTTTAAGCTCGTATCGTTTTGCTTTAGTTATGATGCTCTTACCGGACATTTATAGGAGGATGTATTTTGTTGCATGGTTTTCGCTGATGATATCATTCTTGTGGATAAGACTAGAGAACGCAAAAAAAGCTTGAATTGTAAAGATCAACTTTTGAGTCTAAAGGCCTTCATTTGAATAGCTCTAAAATTGAATACATGGAATATAATTTTTGTAGTAGTATATTTAGTACGGAGTTGTGTTAATGGGTGATTAAGTTATTAAAAGTAGTGAACGTTTTAGATATCTTTGGTCTATTGTTCAAAGTGATAGTGACATATATGAGAATGTTATTAGTATAATTCAAGCTGAATGGTTGAAGGGGCCTATTGTGTGATAAAAAAGTACCACTTAGATTAAAAAAAATATATATACGATGGTGGTGACACCTGTAATGCTTTATGCTTTATGACACAGAATGTTGGCATATAAAAGAGAAGCATAAAACTTGGTTATGTTGCTGAGATGAGAATGCTTAGGCGGATGACTGGCTTTTATACTAAGAGAAAAAATGAGAAACAAATATATCCGTGAAAGGGTTGGTTTAGTTCCAGTGGTGGATAAGATTAATGAGAGTTGTCTCAGATGACTTGGTCACAATAAACGTCGACTATGCAATGATCCAGCTAGGGGAGTAGATGTTCTCTATTCGATTTATGTTAAAAAGGTAGAGGTAGACCTAAAAAGTCTTCAAGATTTGGGGATGTTATATAAAATATTAAATTAATTGAAAATATGACACTCAATAGGACGCAATGGAGAAAAAGATTCATGCAGCCGACCAACTTAGTGGGATAAAGGCAAAGGATTCATGCAGCCGACCAACTTAGTGGGATAAAGGCTTGTTGTTATTGTTATTGTTGTTTTCTCTTTGAAATTCTCAAATTTCTTTTATTTCAATATTATTATTTTTTGAATAGAATGATCCTACTTCTTTTATTCCAACTGAATAAGCGAGCTCAAGCTCATTGAACTCCATTAATCATTCAAGCATAAGCTCAATCTATTGATTCAAGTCAAGGTTTCTTAGTCAGATGACATAGTAACATTTTCTGGAATTATATCCAGTTTGATAAGTGTTTTTAGAGTGTTACCGACCTGTAACCTTTTAAAATGGTGCATTTACATACATTCCACCTAATTTCAATCTATTTACACATCTATCACCTGAACTTTACTTTCTACATTAATACCAACCAACTATTTCATATCACATAGAAATTACCATCATTTCAACTCATACATGGATAATGTGGCATGGATGTAAATACAGAAGCTTTAATTATTAAACATTTAAATACATAGTAAATGAGTGATATGTTTGTAAATTTTCTTTGCCATGCAGTTTTGAGAACAATCCCCGTTTGGAAGGTCCGGAGTTGCTTGGGCTTGCATCCTACGACACGAACTGCTGAGCAGGTGATATTGCAATTTGCATAAAGGCCGTCATTAAACTAAGTATTTTGTTACCTGTCTACATAATATATTGTAAATGTTATTTTACATTTCATAAAACCTTGTAATGAATCTCTAAGCAATGCGTGCTCTGCTTCTACGGTGTATTTATGTAAATGATAAAATGGCTTGTTCTCAATCTTTATGGTTGTGGTTGGTCTGCTATTACTTGAAATAAAATAGATTTTTTTGCAAATGAATTTATTGCACTGAAGGGTTATAAATATGACTATTTCTTACATGTCATTAATAGAATGTTAAATATAATATTTTGATGATAAAAATATTATATTTAGGGGGTTGGTTGTAATAAAAATATGATATGTAGATTTTATAAATAATAATATTTCGGATGCTATGTGTTTGTAAGCATCTGTAAAAATAGTGACATGACGATCCATATTTCTCTTGATTTTAAATATTTTTTTAATATGTAAGTGTCTTATGATTTCATAATTAAATAATATTGAGATCATTGAATATCTCTTGTCAAGCAGTTTGATTTGATTATAAGTATACTTAATTTTGAGATCATTTATTTGAGGTACAAATTTTTTTTCGCAACACTTAGAGTGTTTGATCTTAAGCCTATTTGAACTTGGATTGCATCATTTTTGACATTATTGACTTCGTCAGACACTTGAGGTTTGTTTAGGACTAGATGTAAAGCTGTTGAATGATAATCTTATTATCAAAAAGTTGTATGGGTTATTACAATTTTTTTTAAGTCATGTTGCAACTAGAAAGCTGTCACCACATCTAGCCAAGAGTGGTGAGAAAACACAGATTTCAACGATTGTTTTTTTGAAAAAGCTGTCAAAATGTAATTTACCTAAATCGATAAAATTGTGGTACGATACCGCACCGCCACCCTCAAACGGACGAGCGATTCGCAGAGCTGCGCGCGCCCTTCGATTACGGCTGTATGATAGTGGGACCACTGTCATATAGCCACGATGTGCGGCTGTGATCGGAGGGCGCTCGCAGCTTTGTGGGCGCCCTCCGCACCTAATAATTAGACCAAACGGACACTTAGCTTAACTAAAAGTTTGTCGAAATCAAGGAATAGATAAACTTAAATTTGAATTTGATTTTTTATTTTATTTATTTATTTTTTTTGCTCAAAATGCATTGAGGTTTGTGTCACATGGTACAAAATTCTTGATGATACATCAAGTATTTGTAAAACTATTTAAATTATTAAATTAATTTTAAAGTTAATGATAGGATAAACCTGTTGATTGTATATTTAATTAAGCAAAGCGATGATGTGAACTAGTATTTCGCCCTTCTAAGGCTCCACTTCCTGTTGATTGTATATTTACAATTATTACCTGCTGCGGTGTCGCTCTCTCTCGCTTTATAAATACCCGATTCTTTACTAGTTCAGATCTGAGCGCGAGCAAAGGAGTGGAGATGGGGAACTCGAGCGGGAAGGAGGAGATCGAAAATGAGAGCGACGACTCGAATGAGAGATCAGACGGCGAACCGACTAGCCGGAGCGGGGGTGCACTCCGGTCACGCTCGCTGGAGTTGATCCGGGACTCACGGCGGGGTAACCCCGGTCAGGCCCGATCGCCAATGTTCTCTCCTCGCCAGGTATCGATCGTCTCCTGATTCGCTTTACGTGCCTCATTTTTATCTGTAGGATTGGATGATGTTTGGTGTCCGATTGAATGGAACTTAGTTTGTGTGAGTGCTTCTATTCTTATTCCCTGGGTTGAGTGGGATTTGTTTTTGCTTCGATGACGATGGATGTCGAGGTGATCCGGACTGCGGTGATGGTTCGTGTTGGATGGTTCTTTTTTTATTTGGGTGAGTGAAGTTATTGGTGTGGGAAATTGAAAGCCATTGAAGCGTACATGAAGGTCTGAATAATGATTGATCATTTTGGGCGTGATCTAATTCTGTTCTATTGGTTTAGTAACCGCTTGTTGAGAGTGGATTCATTTTGTAGCTTATAGTTATACTCCTTTCGTCCGTGGTTATAAATTATAATTGAACGAGTTTTGAAGCTATTAATCGTTACACAAATTTCCAAGTGATGCGTAAATTTCATAATGGATTTTGGAGCATTTTGAGGTCGTAGTCTGAGGGAGGGATGATTTTTGGATCTGTGATTGATTTCTTATCAGTTCATTTCTTGGTGTATCTGCTTTGGATTCAATTATTAGAATTATTATTATTAACTTCTCAGCACTACGAGATTGTTTTTTATTTTTTATTTTTGATTGGATTAATTAAGTCAGAGACCGGCAGATTGTTTAATTCATCTTCGTTTTCGAGATTCGCTTATATAATGGATTAACTAGCTTTAATTATAAGTCGGTTCATTTCTATAGAGGAATTGAGGCATAGTTTTAGGTTGATTGGCCCTTTTATCTTCTTAATTACCATTGTTGCAAGAAAAACTCATATTAATCAGTTATATTTTGTTTGGAATTAGTAGAATTTTGTTTACTTGTTCTTCGGGTTGGTCATCAATGACACATAGCATGACCATGACACTAGAAGGTGGCCGGCTTTATTGTTCTCCTTTAGTGGTAAGGGATTAGATGACTTTAAAGGTGACTATCAAATTCTAGCATATGACAATCACAAGCTCTCTCTTTTGGTGGCTGTCAAACATTGGCGAGCATTGATTCATTGTAGATATAAGTAGATATTGGTTAGCGTTTTTCTGGAAATTGCTGTTTCAAATGTTAGGTGACGTTAGTTTACAAACATCTACTTCGATATGGGAACACTATGTGGTCTTGTGGTTGCTCCAAAATTAATTAAAAATGTATAATTATTTATGACCCTTGAGTGCTCCTAGTTTAAAAGTAATTAACAAATATTCAAATTTTCGGTCTTTTAATTGATTTTGAGAGGCTAATTTAATTCTTCTTTTGAATTATCTTGAAATATTGCTCATTCTTATCAACAGTGGCTTCTCCATATCACATCCTCAACCAATAAATAAATGATTGGGGATTTCACTTCTAATTTAGCTAATCGGGTACCCGCACAACCCGCTATAGAATTTGTTGATTACCTGGAGATCGACTGTTACCCGTGGTACAATAACAGTAAGATGTGGCTAATGATCGTAATGTATTAGATTGACGAATGAAATGTAACATTTCAAGAATGCCTTCAGTTACTTGAAGAAGACAAATTCAAAATTTGATGATCGGATCATTTAGAATCAGAGTTTCAGTCCATTTCCTTATATCACACAAGGATCATAAAGAGGTGACAATGAATGATCTCAAATGATTAGTTTGTTTGATAAGAGGGAACTGACATTTTTCAATAATTTATTAATCATGTTCTTATTTTGAGAAGGTGTCAATGATGATCAATTTCAGAGTCATTGAATAATATTGGAGAGTTATCGACTTATTGTTATGTTCAATGTTCCGTTGCTCAAGTGCGATCCAATGATGAAAATGAACTGCGATTTCATCATTTCTAGAGGTCAAAATGACTTGAAAACCTTAACATATTCATTTATAGTGATGAGTCATGTTGCACACAAACGGAAACACTTCATTATGCTCTCATCACATATCCATACATATAGATTGGGCGAGTATACCTCGAATACATCTAGAGTAAATCCCAAGATACACTCTAAGTGTAGGGTGAATACACCCATCCACACTTGTTCGTAGAGTTGACCTTAGTTGTTGGGTGCTAATAGGTGCACACGAGGCATATATATATATATNGTTGTTGTATAAAGCCTTGATATGCTTCTGCAAACAACTTTGTATCCGACATTGTAAACTCATATTTGAATTAATTTAACATCTCGTTGAATTTGTCCTGACAAATTACATTGATCATAATTTTGTCAGAATTGAAATCCATATAGCTTTATAAATATTTTATGAAGCTTTTCAATTTAATTTTGAGTTATTTTCTAATTTTATATCTGAAATATATATATATAATTTGTGCTCGATAAAATCAATTTTATACACAACATCAATTATGAATTTCATAATAAATTTGATCTTGCAACTAATATAAATTTATGTTCGACCCATATTTTAAGAAAATATTAGTAAGTATTAAATTGTATTAATAGTGAAATAAGACTAGAAAGAGATGAATATATATATATATATATATAGGCGAGTCTTAAGGCATTAAGATTATTGATCAGCATGTGAATTTCCCACAACTTTCGCACACATATGACCTGGCTTCTTCATCAGTGCCCTTGAATTAATCACATCCCCACTACCCTTCCTTGCCACCTTTGTCAAACGAACCTTATCTGAAACTCGCACACAGACTCGCCGAGCGGAGCCCACAACCTTCGCACACAAAAGGCATACGACACAGCCTTCGCCTTCAGTATTTCGGCCACAGCACTGCAACCGTAGCAATCATACAGACTTGAGCCGCCGCGGCCGCAAAAACCGAATTTTACAAACCTTATCTCTAGCTTTCGTTGTCCGCCGTTCAGCTAAAAACCTGGCCTGAAAATATTTTGGTCGCGGTTACGTACACGTGTGGATTATTAATTAAATATCCCTTGCATAAAAAACTGTTGAATGAATTTACATACTTCGCACCCAATTCTTATATATTTATTTATCTCACACATAAATTTTTATTTTTACATTTAATTATAATTCACCTTTTCATACTTTCCTAAAAGTGCTTAGATTGTAAATGTAAATTTCTTTTAAAAATAATGATTGAAGAAGGGTCTTATCCCTTNAAAAACGCGGCCCCAAACAAACCCTTAATTATAAGCATACTTAATTTTAAGATCATTTAGGTGACCTACAAAAATTTTTTTGTGACACTTCGAGTGTTTGATCTTAAGCCTATTTGAACTTGGATTGCATCAATTTTGACATTATTGACTTCGTCAGACACTTAGGGTTTGTTTAAGGCAGTTGTAACATATTAAAAATTAGATGTGAAATTGCTGAATAATAATATGATTATCAAAAAGTTACGTTTATTATTATATATATATATATATATATATATATATATATATATATATAAATCAGGTTGCAGCTAGAAAGTTGTCATTGTACCTAGCCAAGAGGGGTGGGAAAANAATGACGGTCAACGACGGCTAGAGCGATGGTTGACGGTGTTTGGAGGTTGCAGGAGAGTGCAGTGTTTACTGGATCTTCAGTGCAGAACACGGGTGTTCGTCTCTTCCAAGCTCAGGTTTTGCTCTGGTTCATGGTTTAACCCTCAGTTCACCTTTCATAAAGGGGGTGTGACTTTATTTATAAAGTTCGAGAGAGGTTTCCCTGCAAATAGAGATGGAATCTGGACCACTCTATCAGAGAGGTTCCCTCAATAGGACGACATTCTGTGGACCTTTGAAAGCCTTAATGATGGTGAAATTGAGCGAATATTGACTTATTGGATTTGTCTCGTCGAGACGCTCAATCAGACCATAAGTTTGCCAAATTTGACATCCATTTGACCTTTCAATTGTGCACCAAAAAGTTTCAAAAATAGTTTAACGACCCAATTCGAGCTTGATTTGACTTAAATTAGACCAAATTTAGTGTTGTTGGGTCCATTTTGTTGAGCCGGCCAGTTTAACTGTAAGTTTGTTGAAATCATATTTCTTGCTAATTTCAATCCAAGTTCGAACATTTCTTGCTACAAAATTGTCTCGAAATTTGTGTCATGTCTTTAGATTCATGTCAGATTATGGAAATTTGTTGATGGCGTATCAAGCATTGTCCCAAGCTTTTTTTTTTCGTATTCTAGAAACAAAACATGAGTAGATAATGCAAGAGGAGAAGAAAGAGAATACATTAGCCTAAGTTAGCGTAAAAAGGGTTCAATCAATGATGCTAGTTTCTTCCATTTAATTTAGTGGTTTATCAAGCTATATTTTCATTATCGCTTTGTGCTAGTAGATGATGTATTTAATTTAAGTTACGTTTGTAATGCATGCATTATTAGGTATCCATGGTCATTTATTTGAATTTTTATTACATCAAGTTTATAGAAAAATGATACTTATTATTTCCCAAAAGATCAAATGTACCATTGTTGCTATAATTCCCACCCTTTGTTTCTGTGGACTTGTTATAAGGATAACATTGTATTTCTTTCACAGTTACTGATGGAATGAATGGTTATTTAGCTTGTTTTTGCCATTTGTTGAAGTAAAATTCCTAATTTGCGCTGCCTTTAAGATTAGATGGCCTATGTAGAGAGTAGAATAAAATCTTTGATGCATTGGGAGCTAAATCTTAGATATTGAAGTCATAAACGGCTAAAATTTTATTGTTCATCAATTTAAATGTACTTATTTGCTGATTTTTGTGAAATTGTTACCAATCGAATTGGCAGTCGTGAATGATTTGTTAATCCTTTATGTCATGCTGCAGGGACCTGGGAAATTCAAACTTATCCGGCCACCTTGTGCCTGATATTGCCAAACTTGAACATTTGCAGTACTTGTAAGTGCCATTTTTTTTTACTTCTCGTTTCCCACTTTGAGCATGTTCCAAGAATGCCAATCAAGGCTATCTTTCTATGTCAAAATTGCAATTTTGATCATTTATAAGAATCAATAAGGACATTTTTAAAAGCTGGGGAAGCCCTTGTATCTTTGATGGCCAAGTTTGTGCAAATCCAGGGGGAAATTAGAGATAAGACTAATGGTAACCCATATTCAAATATATTTTTAATTTGAAGCTCAAGCCTGTGGGTGAGAGCCAATTACTTGATCCGTCTTCTTCAACATATTTTTTAGCTATTTGATGTGGAATTAGCTAAGTAGTCTCCAATGTCCCTCAACAATCTTCCTCTCATCTGTAAGAGCATGCCACATTGGCCATTACTTAATAAAATTTTTTAACATCGTCAAGCATTATGTCTCTTGAGCTTACTCAACTGGCCAGTTAGTGATGGTCTGGAAGTTATCAAATCTTGCATATTGCTTAACTTTGGTAGAGGTTAACCAAGACTAATGGGAGTCAAAATTGCTTGACCACTCCATATAACTAAGGGTCAAATTTTAAGAGATTTGTAAACTAAATGAGGATGAAAATTGGGCTTAGTGAAACCCGTATTTGGCCTAAAATTTGTAAGACTATGATGATGTCCAATTATTTGATATCTATACATCAACATATTGAAGTAGTTTGATTTTGTGTTTACGTTTCTTCATACAAATTTTAATGATGCTATATATGTAAATCTAGCCAGGGAAATTGGGATTTGAGATTCAAAAATCATTAAATATGCTAAGATAGTTTTTTTCAATTGAAGTAAGCATGAAAATTAAATCTAAATGATAATTTAGTGATAAAAAATCGATAGAAAGTAGTAAGAAATTGAACATGGCAATATTAGCTAGCAATTGCTACTTAAATTGCGACGAACAGATTTCTAGCTGTGTTTAACTTGAACAAATGTTGGTGAAATTACATATGAAAACTAATTTATCAAAATAAGAAATTTTGTTCTTATGCGGATATAATTAGTTTTATTTATTTATTTATTTTTTTTGAAACTAGATAGTTATACTGGTAGAATTAAACTTCTTACTTGTAAACACAATATTGAAAACTGCATGAAGATTTTTTTTTAATTAATCAAAACAAGTCAAATTACATGTTTAAAATATCAATTTAAAGACTCTTCATTTTTATGTTAGAACATATGTTTAGAAAAGATCTGGCGAATTTGAATCTAGATAATTTTAAAGTTTATAATTTAANCTCATTTCTATAGAGGAAGTGAGGCATAGTTTTAGGTTGATTGGCCCTTTTATCTTCTTAGTTACTATTGTTGCAAGAAAAACTCATATTAATCAGTTATATTTTGTTTGGAATTAGTAGAATTTTGTTTACTTGTTCTTCGGGTTGGTCATCAATGACACATAGCATGACCATGACACTGGGAGGCTGCCGGCTTTATTGTTCTCTTTTAGTGGCAAGGGATTAGATGACTTTAAAGGTGACTATCAAATTCTAGCATATGACAATCACAAGATATCTCTTTTGGTGGTTGTCAAACATTGGCGAGCATTGATTCATTTTGGATATAAATAGATATTGGTTAGCGTTTTTCTGGAAATTGCTGTTTCAAATGTTAGGTGACGTTAGTTTGCAAACATCTACTTCGATATGGGAACACTATGTGGTCTTGTGGTTGCTCCAAAATTAATTAAAAATGTATAATTATTTATGACCCTTGATTGCTCCTAGTTTAAAAGTAATTAACAAATATTCAAAGATGCCGTCTATTAATTGATTTTGAGAGGCTAATTTAATTCTTCTTTTGAATTATCTTGAAATATTGCTCATTCTTATCAACAATGGCTTCTCCATATCACATCCTCAACCAATAAATAAATGATGGGGGCTTTCACTTCTAATTTAGCTAATCGGGTACCCTCGCAACCCGCTATAGAATTTGTTGATTATCTGGAGATCAACTGTTACCCGTGGCACAATAACAGCAAGACGTGGCTAATGATCGTAATGTATTAGATTGACGAATGAAAGGTAACATTTCAAGAATGCCTTCAGTTACTTGAAGAAGACAAATTCAAAATTTGATGATCGGATCATTTAGAATAAGAGTTTCAGTCCATTTCTTTATATCATCATAAGGATCATAAGGAGGTGACAATGAATGATCTCAAATGATTAGTTTGTTTGATAAGAGGGAACTGACATTTTTCAATAATTTATTGATCATGTTCTTATTTTGAGAAGGTGTGAATGATGATCAATTTCAGAGACATTGAATAATATTGGAGAGTTTTCGACTTATTGTTATGTTCAATATTCCGTTGCTCAAGTGCGACCCAATGATGAAAATGAATTGAGATTTCATCATTTATAGATTTCAAAATGACTTGAAAATCTTAACATATTAATTTATAGTGATGAGTCGTGTTGCACACAAACGAAAACACTTCATTATGCTCTCATCACATATCCATGCATATAGATTGGGCGAGTATACGTCGAATACATCTAGAGTAAATCCCAAGATACACTCTGAGTGTAGGGTGAATACACCCATCCACACTTGTTCGTAGAGTTGACCTTAGTTGTTGGCACCTTAGACATGATTTTTTCCCATCATAAAGCCTTGATAGGCTTCTGCAAACAACTTTGTATCCGACGGTGTAAACTCAGATTTGAATTATTTTAACATCTCGTTGGATTTGTCCTGACAAATTACATTGATCATAATTTTGTCGGAATTGAAATCCATATAGCTTTATAAACATTTTATGAAGCTTTTCAATTTAATTTTGAGTTATTTTCTAATTTTCTATCTGAAAAAAAAAATTTAAGTTTGTCCTTGATCAAATCGATTTTATACACAACATAAATTTTGAATTTCATATTAAATTTGATCGTGCAACTAATATGAATTTATGTTAGACCCATATTTTAACGCATCCTAAGAAAATATTAGTAAGTATTAAATTGTATTAATAGAGAAATAAGAGTAGAAAGAGATGAAGCGGTGTTGTGTAATCAGATATCTATCTATATATATATAGGCGAGTCTTAAGGCATTAAGTTTATTGATCAGCATGTGAATTTCCCACAACTTACGCACACATATGACCTGGCTTCTTCATTTATCCCCTTGAATTAATCACATCCCCACTACCCTTCCTTGCCACCTTTGTCAAACGAACCTTATCCGAAACGAGCACACAGACTCGCCGAGCGGAGCCCACAACTTTCGCACACAAAAGGCATACGACACAGCCTTCGCCTTCAGTATTTCGGCCACAGCACTGCAACCATAGCAATCATACAGACTTGAGCCGCCGCGGCCGCAAAAACCGAATTTTACAAACATTATCTCTAGCTTTCGTTGTCCGCCGTTCAGCGAGAAACCTGGCCTGAAAATATTTTGGTCGTTGTTACGTACACGTGTGGATTATTAATTAATATCCCTTGCATAAAAAACTGTTGAATGAATTTACATACATCGCACCCAATTCTTATATATTTTTTTATCTCACACATAAATGCTAAAGCACTTTTACTTTTGTAAGGAAAGGTGAATTTTAAAAATTCACCTTTTCATACATTCCTAAAAGTGCTTAGATTGTAAATGTAAATTTCTTTTAAAAATAATGATTGAAGAAGGGTCTTATCCCTTTATACATAAAGTTTAAATGCTAGATATGTTGAAACAATCAAGAGTGAAAATGTTATAATGGGAAACAATCAAGTTTATAAAGTCATTAATATTGGAACTATTATAATCAAAGTAAATTATGGTGTAATTAAAATTCTTATTGAAGATACTTGAGAACCTAGTCCTGTTTCAATGTTTGGTAGAGAGAGAGAGAGAGAGAGAGAGAGAGAGAGAGAGAGAGAGAGAGATATTTAAAATTTTTAAAATAAACTTTAGAAAAACTTTAGCATTGTTAATAATTTTCTTTAGAAGTGTAAAATTTATAAATAATCAACATAATTTATCTAATATTTTAAAAAATAAAAAATAATTTAAATATTAGTCTAAGTTAAATATTAAATTTTAAAAAAATTTAATTAGAAAGTTTTTTTTAAATCTTAAATAAAAATTCTATATAAATTTAATGCAATTTAAATTATATTAAATTTACTTAGATTATTTTTTTTTTCCTTGAATAAAATGGAAATGATAAAAAGCAATATGGTGAGCCTAAGGCCTGCCAAATGCAAGTCAATCAAACTTTGGATATTATTTTTGTGAGCATGATTGCGAGTAGCGGCATGCAGGCAAACTTTAGAAGCACTCTCCACTTTATTAATGATTGTTGATGAACCCCCACAAACTCGGTTGTCGTGAGGGGAGTGGGGTGTTTGAAAGGGTAGCGGAGGGGATTGGGACTAATTTAGTGCACCTCGGAGCGAGATCTCGGTGGATTGTGCCAGCAAGGGTCACTCGATCAAGTGTAGTACCTAATTGTAAATTTAAGTTGTCTGCAAAGAATATTGTCTATCACTCATTCAAAAATACAATTCAGGGCTTCCATGCCTTCATTGCTCCATGTCGACCGTCTACATGACCTACCCGAGGCAGACCAGCACAGTGTAGCCTATGTCAAGTGCTCAGTGACCTTGGGGAATGAGCTTAATGGGAGACTAAACCCCTTTTAATTTTTTTAATATTATTTGTTTATTAAATAAATTTTGATGAATTATCCCTGAAAGGGGGTGTCTGGATGCATATAAGATTTACGTGAAATATGATTTAGTAAATTCTAAAAGTCTAGGTTTATCAAATCTAGAAGTTATTAAATCGAGAATTGTGTTTGGTACAATTATAATTAAAACCAGATAAACCCCGTAGATATGTTTGATGATGAAGGAAGCGATAAGATAATGTTTCTTTCGTTCTCATTAAATCCATTAAATCCGCCTCTCAATCCTATTTACTAAATCCAGAGTACAGTAAAAAACGGTGAGGAAAATGGGATTCAGCCGAGCATCAGATTAGCTCCCTTATCTCCAGTGTTTTTCTGATTTTACATTAAATCCAAACAAATTCATACGTAATTTCCATTAATAAGGTGCTATCAAACATCCCCTCTTTGACCCCAAATTACTACGGCTAGGAGAGAAAAAAAAAATACTAATCATATCAATTAAATTTATTGATTCTAATTAATTTATCTTTGGCTAATTATATTTATTAAACTCGCCTTACCGGGGTGCGATACTCATTTTGTTAAACTAAATTAAAAAATAAGGTTGCAAACCTAACCATTGCTGTACGCCGTGAGGCCAAAACAGCAAGCAGATCAGGAAACTACAGCATGGTAGCCGCGTAATTAAGATAAACAACAATGACAAGTATCATTCGCGCTCTTCTTGTGCCATGCTCTCCGCTTCCCCGGCGGCGAAGTTGATCCACCGCCTAATTTACGCCTCTCTCCGGCAGTGAAGTTAACGCTTGCGAGCTCTCAGCTCTTCCTCCAGAAACACGCAACTCCACTCCGAGCTTAGATCTGCGGACAAGCAAAGGACTTGGGGATGGGGAACGTTAGCGGGAAGGTAGACCTCGATAACAGCGGCGACGACTTCACAGCGAGATCTTACAGCTATCCGAGTCACGGTAGCAGTAGCGCACGGCGGTCTCACTCGGTGGAACCGATGGGCGGCACCCCGCCGGAGAGCCCCGGACGGTCCCGATCGCCTCTCATGTTTGCCCCACAGGTATCGATGCGCTGAGATCATGGAGTGCGTCTATTTCTATTTTCTGGTTTTGTTGGTGTGATTATTTGTTGTTTCATTGATGCTGGAGGTTTGGGGAGATCGCGTCAACGAGGGTGAATTCGTTTTTGTTGCTTGCACTATCTTCTTCTTTGATTTCGGCGAGTGTAAAGTATCAGGTATCTATTTAAGACTTTGAAAGACATTTGGGTGTACAGGAAGTTTTGAGTGATCGTTTTGGGCGTCTGTACTTATATTCTTGGGTTTTATTGTGATTGATTGCTGGGGTTGATTCTTTATGGGGTTAATAGTTTTCACTCTTCGTCGGTTTTATAAGGTAAATTTGAGAATTTTAAATCCAGTAGGTTGTACAGAAAGTTCTTGAGTGGTGCGTGACCATAGAGGATTTTGGAAATTTTGAGATTGTTGGAGGGATGATTTGTGGATAGGCCACTTATTTCATCTCATTTTTTTTCTATGCAATATTATCTTTGATTTGTATATTATTTATTTCTTCTCTTATTGAGGGAAGTTAAACTGATTGCTTAGTTCAGCTTAAATCTTGAGGTATTCATGTCTGGTGCCCTTTTGTTATTAAATAGCGTGACTAGTAACCTCACTGTATTGGAGCCACAGCTTCAGCTGGTTAGCCATTTTTTTCCTCTTACCTTTTTGCAAGAAAAAAATTATATTTTTCATTCCAATTATGTGCTGCATAATTAGAGTTAAAGTCATTTATTTCATACAACATGATCATGACTTGTTTGCAGTCCACAAATCACTCTTGCATTATTCAACCAAAAAATGAACTACGTGATATATCCATGAAGAACTAAACCATGACGCAATACCAATAAACCATTAAGGCCTAATTTGATTTAACTGCTATTATCACTCAAGCAGTCAATCCCAAGGATATCATCTGCTACCCTCTAGCTACCAAGAGTTTAAGACAAATCCACACAAAACTCACACCAATCGGACTGAATTATCTATACCCCATTCTTTGCAGTGAGTAAATTAATAAGGCCAATGAAGCAGCCCATGAAATACAATCTGCACAAGTCCCTTATACACTCCTGTCCTTTATAGCTGCTCGAGATTGTGATCAAGCGTTGCTCTCCCCTTAACCTTTACAAGAGGTCGCAGTCTTGACTTGCTTTCTACATATCTGGTCGCTCTTATGCTGTAACCTGTAGGCGAGGCAAAGGCACACATAGAATTCCAGATATGTGACAAACTTGGATGCTCTACAAAAAAATGTCGGCACTAAATAAAACTAAACTATCACGGTCTTAGTGTCATCTCAGTCCTTTTTGCAGCAATACCCGCATTGCCTAAACCTTAAAGCCGCCTCCCACCTCACTAAACCGACATAGCTAGCCAAGTCCATAGGCTACAAAGGAGCACAATTGGTATTTCTCAGAACTGTTCATACTTTATCTTTCTCAATTATCGACCAAACCTCTTTTTTCTCAACGTCTTCAATTTTCAAATCGATCTCACAATATTCTCTCTATCCATTATCTTACGGTTGACAACTCACTTCAGCTGTTCTGATGCTCATGGTTCTAAAATAAAGTATTGGATAACCAATGAAATAACTTTCACGGGAAAATGTCACAAAGGCGTAAATCCCGCTTTTTCTACTTCATAGTCTTCCTCATAGATCAACGCAATTGCTTTGCTTTCAACAACCACACTTAGGAAAGGGCATTGATGACTTGGCCATCCCAACCATGCTACTTTATACACTTTAGCAGAGCAACGTCCAACTATTTGNCGCAATACCAATAAACCATTAAGGCCTAATTTGATTTAACTGCTATTATCACTCAAGCAGTCAATCCCAAGGATATCATCTGCTACCCTCTAGCTACCAAGAGTTTAAGACAAATCCACACAAAACTCACACCAATCGGACTGAATTATCTATACCCCATTCTTTGCAGTGAGTAAATTAATAAGGCCAATGAAGCAGCCCATGAAATACAATCTGCACAAGTCCCTTATACACTCCTGTCCTTTATAGCTGCTCGAGATTGTGATCAAGCGTTGCTCTCCCCTTAACCTTTACAAGAGGTCACAGTTTTGACTTGCTTTCTACATATCTGGTCGCTGTTATGTTGTAACCTCTAGGCGAGGCAAAGGCCCATGATCACACATAGAATGCCAGTATGTGACAAACTTGGATGCTCTACAAAAAAATGTCGGTACTAAATAAAACTAAACTATCACGGTCTTAGTGTCATCTCTGTCCTTTTTGGCAGCAATACCTGCATTGACCTAAACCTTAAAGCTGCCTCCCACCTCACTAAACCGACATAGCTAGCAAGTCCATAGGCTACAAAGGAGCACAACTGGTATTTCTCAGAACTGTTCATACTTTATCTTTCTCAATTATCGACCAAACCTCTTTTTTCTCAACGTTTTCAATTTTCAAATCGATATCACGATATTCTCTCTATCCATTATCTTACGGTTGAGAACTCACTTCAGCTCTTCTGATGCTCATGGTTCTAAAATAAAGTATTGGATAACCAATGAAATAACTCTTACGGGAAAATGTCACAAAGGCGTAAATCCCGCTTTTTCTACTTCATAGTCTTCCTCATAGATCAACGCAATTGCTTTGCTTTCAACAGCCACAGGCATTGATGACTTGGCCATCCCAACCATGCTACTTTATACACTTTAGCAGAGCAACGTCCAACTATTTGTAATATTGATATTTCGTGTACCTTTGTCATTTAGCCGAGTCATAAGTTGCCCTTTACAATTTCTTCTTCAAACAAATTTACCCTCTCAAAATTACTTATTTGGATTTGTGGTGTTCTTCTTTGGATATTTCTATTCACACCTTTAAATAGTATGTCTTTATTGCTAACTTCTCTTACTTTTGTTGGGTATTTTCAACAAAAATCACATAAAAAACTCCTTCCAAATTCATCTAATCCAAAAACATGGCAGGGTGAAAACTCTACTTTCCTTTCAAAACACTTTGTTTTGATGATGGTGATGAATACAATTGCACCTCACTTTCTCCTTTAAAAGGTTCCATATGGTCTCAAATAATCCCCACATCAATGATTTACCACATTCTACCATCTACATAGCTTGAATTTCATTTTATCATAGTTAATCATTCCCTTCTCATCCATAATCTCCTAACACAATAATGTACATACTTATCCTTGTGTTTTATATACTTCTTACGTGAAATAATCGAGGGGGCTGCGGCCACCTCCAATTTACTTCAGTCCCTCCAAAAATGCTTCGTGCAAAAATGTTCCCTTATTGCAGTGTTTTGGGCTCCCTCCAATAATGCTTCTACATGTGCAAAAGTATTCCCATATTGCAGTTTTTTGGACATCCAAGCTCAACAAACATCTATAAAATTACCTCTCTTTACAAAATTATTATCACTGAGCAATTTGATGAATTTTTGAACACTTTTTTTGGCTCCCTATAATCTCGTACTGTTAGCGGGTTAACATATCCTTCGCAATCAATCAAGCTTGTTGGCATATGAAAAAACCACTCAACACCTACATTGACAGCCTCAACCCTTGAACAGTTTCTATAGCAGAATCTGTTGCCAAGAGAACCGCAGGCCAACAAAATGGGAAATGGAAAACCTCAAAGAAAATGCAAACAAGAATATCGAGAACTTACGTGGTTTGGTCCGTAAGACCTACTTCCATGGGAGGGAATCAAGAAACAATTCACTAAGACAATCTTGAAGATTACACCGCACAATTTCAAGGACGAATCAATCTCCTCTAGCTTTCTATTGATCTTGATCTCGATACAAGCTTTATTGGTTCCTCACCTTGCTCTCAGAATTTTTCTTTCACTTAACCCATATACATTATTACATGTATATAGACAATGACTCATACGAGATGACCGGTTAAACACTTGTCATAGCCAAATGACCGTTGTTCCCATTAGCTACAAAAAAATTCTTTATAAACTGTGGCGTCGTCTTAGTTCACATAATTGAGAGTCATCATAACAGTTACATTCAGGGTACTCTCAGTTCTGACCTTGCTATTCATCACGTGCATCTCGACCTGCAGGGTTATTTTGATTTAGACTTGCAGTGTTAATACTAATTAGAAGTCATCAAGTTATTGTGCCTCCCGAGTTCACGGACCAAGAAGCAATCCATCATAACCCGATCATCAACAGAAAATAAATATCAGTCCCAATCACCATCTTCACTGACGTGATCTACCTGTCATTCGTTACAAAAATTTCATATTTCATACTCTATGCTAGCACTCACTAATAACCGTTTTTCATGCTTGAACAAAGTACATTAAAATAGATTGTCACTTCATTTGTGATTACATTAAGTCACAAGATTTATTAGTCCATTTGCAATATTTTTTGGCAATCTTCGTCTCTGTACTGTTGTATAGGAAGATTTTCATACATACGACGCATTTCCTATGTATTTGCATATCTTACCGATAAACATAATTTCTTACATACATACCACCTTATTTATGCTTGAAAAGTTGTATTTCAATTTTAAAATGTTAAAATAGTGGTATTTTTTGTCTGATGTGAAATGTTTGAGTGGTTTAAATGTTAAAAAGCACAATGTAGGTGTTAGATATGTGTAAATTCATACATATTGAGTGGTATGAGTGTAAATGCCCCTATTGTATATTCTTCTTCAACTACAAGACATTGATTCTTAGACTATTGTTTCAGGCTCCTGTAGCTCCCTTGCAGAGGCCTTCTGATATCCCTCCAGTTCACAGTCAATACTGGATGAATGATCCCTACATTGCTTCAGATACTCCCCGTGAAAAGGAAATTCCAGTTTTAATAACGTGGAACCATGGTGGAAACAGTGTTTTAGTGGAAGGTTCATGGGATAACTGGTCTTCTAGGTATAAAACCTTTTTTTAATGATTTGAAAATTTTGAAACTGTTATAGGCTCATTATCATTTTTTTAAGGGGTGAAGTGTTAAAATAATTTTCGGACCATTTTTGTCTCGGAGTCTATAAAAGTATCAAATTAGTCTCCGGACTCCTTTAATATGGGCTGAAGTAATCCCCATGGAGGACTATATTAGGCCCCTTTAAAAGAGTCTATAAACTAAATTGACACTTTTATAGAGTGGGACTAAAATGACCCCCGCAAAGTCGGGGACCATTTTGACATTTTTCTCTTTAATTAAGTTGCATTTTATGTAGTGTTATTCCTCTTTCTAAGAACTAAAAATGATGTCAAAACATATAAAACATAGTGTCTATGCAGGAAAACTCTCCAGAGGACAGGCAAGGATCATTCAATTTTGATAGTACTCCCATCTGGAGTCTACCAATATAGATTCATTGTAGATGGTCGCAGGCGACATGTTCCTGAGCTTCCTTTTGTTCCGAACGATATGAACAATTTCAATAACGTCATCGATGTCGATGTAAGGCTTTTTGTTTTTTGCAGCATAATAATTTTGCAAACCACCATGAATGAAGTATTTTTTAGAATTTTAGGGTGTGAACGATTTTGAGGTGCCATCATGTTGTTTTGGATGGTTGGATATTTAACAATAGGGTAATTGGAGGAGAGTTACATACATGCCGCACGATTCTTATATGTTCACATATTTAACACCTAAACTTTCTTCTTTGCATGCATAACACTCAAATTATGTTTAACATGACATCAAAAATACCACTCTTATAAACTCTATAAAAATGAAATACACCCTTTCATACACATGTTTATGACACCGAAGTGTTGTAAATGTAAATATCAAACTTTAGGTGGTTGATATGAAAATACATAAGAATTATGCGGTCATCATTTTGGAAAACAGCACTAAACTAGCCGTTACCTAGCAAATCTTTACCTCCCTTTTAATTAAATCTTATCCTAGGTTTAAGCTTTATAATATGATCATAAAATTTAATAATTTTTATTATATACTACCCCTGTTATCTTGTAATCCAACAGCACTATGAAAAAAATGTGATATGAAGGTAAAAAAAAAAAACTTTAAGATATGCTGATTTTGTTTCCTTTCGAATGTTGTTCAGATTAATTTAAAAGTTTAGTTTTGTACATAGTTTATATTTTTAGGGCCATTTTCATACTTATCACATAATTCTTATGTAATTAGATATCTAATTCTTAAACATTCATACTTACAAATATACCGCTCAATTTCTTAACATCATATATGAAAAATATCATCACTACTAACTTTTTAAAAGTGAAATACACATTTTTTTGCATAAATTCATAACATCAATACTTTATGAGCGTAAATATCAAACTTTGTGTGCTAGATAAGTAAATACATAACTTTTTTATTAGTTTTTTTTTTTTTTCATTTTTTTCAATTATGGAACCAGGACTATGTTCCTGACGATCTTCAGAGCGTCTCCGAATTTGAGCCCCCTCCTTCGCCAGACTCCAGCTATAGCCGACCATTTCCTACTGACGAGGACTTCGCAAAGGAACCACCAGCTGTACCCCCTCACCTCCATCTTACCGTTCTCGAAACTCACAAACCTGACGAAACCTTCATCAAGCCCCGACACGTCGTTCTGAACCACCTTTTCATTGAAAAAGGTTGGGCTTCTCAGTCTTTAATCCCCCTCGGCTACACCCACAGGTTTCAATCCAAATACGTCACCGTCGTCCTCTACAAATCCTCAAATAGATGATACCAAAATCCTAAACCGGAAACCACATATATTTTGCTACAAAGCAAACTGATTCTGGGCCTCAATTGAATATTTCTCATCACCCATCTTCTGCTGCTTTTAACAAATCCAATTTGAAGCAGATTTTGTGAGCTTGTGGTTCCCACACTATCCTAAGAGAAGGCGGCAGAAGGATCACCAGAGATAATTCAAGTTAGCTCTTACACTATTTTCTATTCTACTTCCTTTGTTTTCTGCCATTTTGAACTTATTTGGTTACCTTCAAAATTATAATCCAATACTCCAATATGGTAACCAATGCATGTTTTATAATTATCAATTTTTGACATTATTTGGTTTGAAATGTGTTATTGTTCAGTCTTGCAAAGCCTGGTTTTGCAGCTTTTTAGTGGTGTTTCAGCTCAATGTGAGCTCGGTGTCATTATTGTTCTTTCAATATGGCACTCTGCTTGTTAGGGTTTGTGGCTTCAATTTGATTGGATTTGGTGTAACTTATGAGAAAATTTTGGGGAGATATGTTTTGGCAGCACAGTGATTGGGCTGATAATAATATGTACAGTTGGAGTTTTGCGTTTATTCTGTGTCAACCATTGCTTTTCTTTTGTATATGTTTCTTCGATATAGTGAATTCTTCTTCTCTGCCTTGCAAATATGCGTGTTGGTTGATTTGTATTTGGTGGTTTATTCTTTGTTGTTATATTTCATAGTAAGGCAGAGGTAGACCTAGGAAGACTTGGGCTTATTGTATTAAAAATGATGTTAATTTACTAAAACTAAATGAAAATATGACACTAAATAGGACACAATGGAGAAAAAGGATTCATGTAGCCGACCCCACGTAGTGGGATTAAGGCTTTGTTGTTGTTGTTGTTGTTATATTTCATAGTAGTGTCGAATAATGAATTCATATTTGATCTCGATGTTGACAACCAAGATATATGATGTTATGTTGTTGGATTGCAACATCACATCTTTTCATGCGACAAGTCAAGATGTGGTTTGTGCTTTTGCACATATGGATTTAGACAATGCATTGTTAAGGTTTGAGAAGATATTTTCAAGGTGGACACCATCGGAATCGAAATCAAATATTACATTCTGTTTTGAGGGAGGAAAGTATTGATTTGTTGCCGTTAAAGCGGGAAAAGTTGCGCATGACAAATTCTCTTATTTCTACATCAAGGGATGACATGACGAGTTGGATATTAAGGAAGTCTTGACATTATTTTGTACTTATTTGAGCTATGATTGATTGTGACAGCTTTCTGTCTACTTTGTGTTTCAGATCATCACCACAGTTTCGTTTGGGGAATTGTTTTCTCAGTGCTTTCTAGAAATTTATGACGTTGGAAACCGCTTTTTTCAACCCAACCTATTAAAATTTTGTGGTCGTAAGAAAACCGATGTCTGATATTTTGAATATATATAATATAATTTTCACCGCAATTTTTTTTAATAAATTACTTTCTCCATCGTAGCTATGCAATCATCTTATTTCAAAACTTAGATTCATGCATTCTCATCAATATTTTAAGACGGTGGAGATCGGTGATGGATGATGTAGATGGGACACCGCATGCAGGTGCCGAATAATTTTTCCGCATCTTGGGCCCGTGATTTTAAAATAAAAACATTTTGATTATATGTGCTATTTTTTAATAAATATTATTAATTTATCAGATATTTTATGTCTGATTTTTTTTTTTT
>JXCR01131406.1:24178-42699 GCA_002079205.1 Phalaenopsis hybrid cultivar
ATATATATATATATAACCTTGATTCCAAAAAAATTCCAGCAAGATAAGATGGGATGATTTTAGACCAATCAACCTCACTAATGTCCTTTCTAAAGTTATCACCAAGATTATCAGCACTAGACTCCAACCTCATCTTCAGCAGCTTATCAGCAAGAATCAGGTGGCTTTTGTGAAAGGAAGGCAAATAACTGTTAACATCCTTTTGGCTCAAGAACTGCTAGTGGATCTATATAGAAAATGTAGAGGCAGCAATCTCATTATGAAATTGGCTATTCAAAAAGCCTATGATACAATTAACTGGAATTTTATTTTGGATACCTTGAATGCTAGGGGCTTCTCTGGGGACTTTGTCAATTTGATTAGAAGATGGCTCATTTGCAACAACCATTCTATCTTAATTAATGGCAAGAGCCAAGGTTTCTTCAATGCCACTAGGGGAATTAAACAAGGAGATAACTTTTCCCCTATTATCATTATTTTGGCTATGGATTATCTTTCTAGGCTTCTTAATTAAAAGTTTCTATCTTCCCCACAATTGGACTATCAGCACAGATCCAATATTAGTGTGAGTCATCTATCCTATGCAGATGATATAATCATTTTCTCTAAGGCTACCAAGAATGCAGTAAAGTTGCTCATTCAAATACTTAAACACTTTCAAAGATCATCTGGTATGTATCTTAACAAACAGAAATGTCAAATTTTTGCTAGCTCTCATACTCTTCCACAGATTAAGCAATGTATTGCACAACACACTGGTATTAGCTTGGCCTCTTTACCTAGCAATTATCTCGGTGTTCAATTAATAAAAGGGAGAACTAAACAAACTCAATTCAATGGGGGTAATTGATCAAATTCAGAAACAGCTTCAATGTTGGACAAATTACTTCCTATCAAATGGAGGTAGGATCACTCTTCTCAAAAGCATCTTAACTTCTATCCCTTCCTATGCTCTTCAAATGTTCACTATGAAGAAGGGGACTCAGATAAGTCTTGAAAGAATGTTTAATAAATTTATTTGGGCTAGTTAGAAGAAACAGTTTCATTGGTTAGCTTGGCATAATTTGTGTAAGCCTCTACATACAGGTGGTTTAGGCTTTAAGGATTTTAAGCATCTTAGTGTCATTAATCTTTGTAAACTTTGGATAAAGTTTAGAGCCCAATATAGTCTTTGGGATTTGTTTATGAAGGGGAAATACTGCAAGACTGTGCACCCTAACTTGGCTGAGAAGAAAGTTGGGGATTCCCGGCTGTGGACTAAACTTTTGGAGGTGAGGCATAAAACTGAGGATCATTTTATTTGGGAACTTGGAGAAGGGAAAATTAATTTATGGCTAAATAAATGGATTTAGAATGGGGAAAGTATTGACACCTCCAATCCAAACTCTGGAACTAAAGTGAAGGAATTCTGGACTGAAAATCAATGGAATTGCAATTTGCTGGCAACCATCTTAACTGAAGAGCAAATGTATGGGGTGAAGAAAACTAAAATCAATCCTGGAGAAAAAAGATAGAATCATCACTAGACAGGCTCCCTCACAAAAACCTTCATCTTACATTTTCCAGCAATTGTATCATTGGCAACCTGTTATGTGGGGGAAATTTATTTGGAGGAAGTGGTTTACACCTTCAATGTCCTTTTTTTGCTGGAGGCTGTGGAATTCTTTCCTACCTTGTGATGATATTTTGAAATTGAAAGGGCTTAGGGGTCCCTCTTACTGCTGGCTGTGTAGTAAGGATGAAGAAAGTCTGGAACATCTATTTTTCTTTTGTAGTTTTGCCTAAAGGATTTGGTTTGGTCTGTTGAATCAGCTCAGCATTGGTACTCTGAAAGTATATTGGGAGAACTTTCTGGATTGCTGGAAGGAGTGGCTGGAAGCTAAAATGATAATCATTCCTTGTGTTATTGCCTGGTTCTTTAAGATGTGCAGAAATTAAGTTAAGTATGAAGAAATGAAACATATGGAAAAGGTAGTGGTTTTAAATTGTACTTCCTATCTGCAAAAGATTATAATGCATCAGAAGTTTCCCAATATTTTCTAGAATTAGATGCCCAGTGTGATCAATATGAAGATAAGCAAGCCTACTTTGGTCCTTTGGACCCCCCACTTAAGGGATGGCTGAAGGCTAATACTGATGGAAGTTTCTCTAAGGAGGCTGCTGGTGTGGAAGGAGTTATTAAGAACTACCTAGGAATGTGTATTTTCTACTTTTCTTCCCCTACATGGGCTAATGATGCACTTGAAAATGAAATGATAGCCATCTTCTAGGCTATCTAGTTTTCCAAGCAATGTAACATCTCTAAATTGGTGATAGCATCCGATTCCAGTAGCTGCATCAGAATTCTAAAAAATGTTGAAGCTGCTACATAGAACCTGGTTTGGTGGCACAATAATATTAAAAGACTGTTGATTAAGGTTGGTGTGCATTTCCAACACATTCTTAGAGGATGAAACACTCCAGCATACAGTTTGGCAATCAGGGGGAAGGAAACTAAAGAGACTGCTGTAGGGACTATACCTCCTAATCAGTTAGCTCTCCTACTACATGGGGACACCTTATCCATTCCTTATCTTCATTGTAGAGATTGATTATTTTTAGGGGGGTACATACAAGGTTTTACTTAGAATTCTTTCTTACATTTTGTGAGCATGGTTATATGAACTATATGGGGAAGAGATCTGGGTGTAGGTTTAGTGATCTAACCCTTCTATTTTTTTAACTCAATTGTATGTTTAACATGTAAGGAGCAAAAGATAGCTCTTTTTTTTAAATAAATATATATATATATATATATATATATATAGATATATCATGTTGGCGGCTACTGAAGATTGTGCTCTATTATGGTTTCTCCAGGAAGAATGAAGGCCTGGGTTGGTGGTGCTTCGTGGCCGGAGGTCTTTCTTCTTTTTGGCTTTTGTTTTGTTTGTTTTGTGCTCCCTGCTCTGTGTTTATTATGTGGGATTGGTATTGGGTTTCTCGGGCTCCTTGAGTTTCAATTTTTTGCAAAGTTACTATTCAATTACTTAGGGTGTTGTGGGCACCTTGTAGTGGGCTTGCTTTTCNTAATAAAACACACACACACACACAGATATATATGTATATATATACATATCTCAAGATGGAGGTGGCGGCGCAGAAAGCTCTGCTAGGATTTCCCTCAGAGAGGATCTTTACGGTTGATTGTTAAGGTGAAGGTGGTGGTGTGGCTTTCTACTGAAGACCCTTGGTAGGATTTATTCTTGGCCTGGTTTGCACCTATTAGAGGAGCTTTTGTTTTCCCGGGTCTTTGGTTTTGATTTTAGAGGAACTGTTCCATTGGTCTCTGTTTAGCCTTGGGATCTTCTACTCCCTGTCTGAACTTTGATAGCTTGGAAGCTTGTTCTTACTTTGGCCTAATTGGTTGGGAGTTTGAATTTTCGTGGACTCTAATTTCTCTCTTTGTATTTTATCTATATTGGATTTGATTTATGGTCGCTGAGCTAGTGGCTGTTGACCCAAATTTTATGGGCAAACAATTTTATGCTACTGTGACTGGTTTGGAACCAAAAGGTAGCTCTCTTGGTGACAAATTGGTGTTTCCTCAAGTCTACTATGATTGCATGGAAGGGAAAGTGGATTGTGACCTAATACTAAAAGGGAGTAAGAAGGGTGGAAACCATGCAGTTATCTTCTCACAGTAGGAAGTGAATAGCTTGGCATAGACTTACAGATTCACTCTGATAGGCAAATTTATCATGGCTCACCCAAAGATGGATTCCATCAGGAAAGCATNCTTGATCCTAGCAAGGAGCCCTCTGTTGTGCCTATTTGGTTCAAACTACTAGGTCTTCCATTATATTTCTTCAATAATAATGTCCTCTTTAATATTGGACTTGCTTTGGGAGGACCATTAAAAATGGATTTCCCTACTTAGAACCTATCTAGGCCTTCAGTGGCTAGAATTTTTGTGGAAAGGGATATAACTCTACCTGAGGTAGAGGAGATTTGGTTAGGGTTGGAAGAGAAGGGGCATTGGTAGAACATTGTCATGGAGCAGGGCCTTATTACTGCCCTCACTGCAGTATATTTCACCATACCAAAAATAGATGTTACAGGCTTCATCCCACTTCTAAGAACAATTAAAAGGTTCTAGCTAGGAGAATTCAGACCCTTCTGCAGCTAAAAAATTTAGTTACTGGTAACAATGTTGTAGTGGACTCTTCCCAAGTGGTGATACAGCCCTCTACGCATCCGATACAGCCTAAAATTTTACCTTTCACTCCTTCTAAATTAGCTAAAGTGGCAGAACTGACTAATGTAAACCAGAAGCTATGCTCTAAGCCTTCCAAGGAATTTAGTATAACTTCTGAACAAAACTCTCTGATAGCTGCCCCTTTCCCTCCTCAAATTTCTTTGCCTGTAGTGGCTCCCACCCTTGGGGCCCTGTTAGAGATGAACTAGGATTTGGACCAAGATTAGCACACCCAAAAAGCCAAGAGGAAAAATAAGTTTAATTTAAAATTGTAGAGGCTACAGGAATGCCCCTCAACTGTTATTGTCAGCCCCTCAAGAGTTGACTCCCCCTCTAGAACAATGAGAGGGAGAGGAAGATCCAGTTCCCAACCCTCTCCCCATGGTTAATTTTCTTTGTTGGAACATAAGGGGTATTGCACATCCCCTATCTTTCAAAAGGCTTCTTGACCTTAATAAGAAAAATAAACTCTGGTGCATCTTTATTCTGGAATCTATGGTCCATAAACATCACCAAAAGATAATCAACAAATTTTTTGGATTTTCCCATTTTACGAAAATCAACAATAAGATTTGGGTTCTTTGCAGAAAAGAAATTTCATGGACTGCACTGTTAGACCATTCTCAAATGTTCCATCTCTGTTTTACTATAAATGGTAATTCTGGCTTTATGACCTTTATCTATGTTGGATGTAACAAGGCCTCCACAGTGGAGCTCTGGTCTATTCTACATTCAATTACCTCAAACATGCCTGCCAATTGGTTGGTCGGTGGAGATTTTAACTATACTGCTACTTCAGCTGAGAAGATTGGGGGAAGGCCTTCTAACCTCTCCAAGATCACTTATGTGATAACATGCAGGCAGCTGGTCTTTTTTATTTGGGCTTCACTGGCCATTCCTTCACTTGGAGTAGAGGTAATATTTGGGAAGGCATGATAGAATTTTTGCTAATGATCTTTGGCTCCAACAATTCCTTCACACTTTTGTTACACATTTAAGCATAGCTAGTTTTGACCACAGATCACTCCTAATTTCTATTGATGCTCCCCCTCCTTTCCCCCATACTCCTCCTCCTTTCATATACATTAATCATTAGTTTGAGCACCCCTTTTTCACTGCCAGGGTGGCTGCAAATTGGGGTGGTATAATTCATGAAGATTCTTTAATCAAGTTATGGCTTCTTCATCTTAAAATGAGTAAAGCCCTCAAAACCTGGGGATGGAATGGTTTTGAGAATTTTTTTTTGGTTGTGGAGGCTAGTAAAAAGGAGGTTAACTCTCATGAATTAGTTGTACTAAATTAGAAAGAGGAGGAAAATTCCTTAATTATGGCACAGGAGAGACTTCTCACTGTAATTGAATGGCAGGAGTCTTTTCTCAGTAAAAAAGCTGCCATAAATTAATTTGATGATGGCGATAGGAATACTAAGATCTATCATGTTTAAATAAATTATAAAAGGAAGTGCAATACTATCCTTGGAATCCAAAATTATGAGGGACAATTGATTAATGAATATGAGGCTATTGTTGAAAATGTTGTGGCTTTCTTCCTGCAGGAGTTATCTCAAGCACAAGCTGTCAGAATCCCCATTTATTCCAACATGTTTAGTTAAGAGCTACCATACACCAGAAACATCTCTTTGACAAATCCCCTCGATGAGCATAAAATCTCGGAGGTAGTAAAATCCATTGACAGTTTTAAGACTACAGGACCTGATGGGTTTACTGTAGATTTTTTTAGGAAAACTTGGGGAATCAACAAGACTGATATGATAAAGGGCATATAAATATTCTTTCAAGGAAATAACCTCCCACAATATTTTTATGCCTCATGTATGGTGTCAATACCAAAAGAGACCGACAAAAGTAATTTGAATAATTACATACCTATCAGCTTAATCCCTGTGCTAAACAAGGTCATCAGCAAGATCATAGTGGTCAGACTCCAACCACACCTTGTGAAGCTCATCAGCCCCAGCCAGACTATTTTTTTTAAAGGCAGATACATTGCTGATAATGTTCTCTTGGCTTAAGAACTACTATTAGACTTAGACAAGTCTTGTACATGAGGTAATTTGATATATATGTTGGATTTCAAAAAATCATATGACACAATATGCTGGGAATTCTTATTAGAGATTCTAAATGCTAGGTGGTTCAACAATGAACAATGATTTCAATGATCTTATTGCTAGATGGCTTAAAAATAATGTGCATTCAATTCTTATTAATGGCTGATCCTGTGGACAATTTACTGCTACTAGAGGCTTGCAGCTAGGGGATCCTGTGGACATACAAAAGTTGAGTAGAGCCAAATCTCAGCCAACAAAGCAACAAGGAAATGCATATCCTACCTATTAAAGCTTATCAAACATAACAAATTCCCTATTATATGTATAGTCAAATTGGCTGAATAGATCACTTTACCTAATATTATCAAAGTGCAGTGGAAATCACGCTCTCAACCTTTTGTAAAAGTGAATATTAATGGAAGCTTCTCAGATCTTATTTCAAGTGTTGGGGCAGTTTTCAGGAACCAAGATGGCCAGTGTATTCTTTTCTTCTCTGCACCTACTATAGCTAAAGATGCTATAAAGGCTTAAATCATTGTAGTGTACTAGGTTCTTAGATTGTCTAGCATGTCAAATTGGGATCACCTTTGGGTTAAGGTGGACACTTCAAGCCAACTGCTGCTCTTAAATGGGGTTGAATTCCCCTCCTGGAAACATTCCCGATGATTGCATAAGATCAACTCAATTAAATCCTCCCTCATGGTTCAAGCTTCTTTCATTTATAGAGAAGGAAATGCTCCAACCAATTGGCTTGCTAGACTAGGCCTTTCTACTGCTATTGTTAATGTATTTTCTTCCCCACCCCCTCCTCTTCTTTTCCTGCTAGAGTGAGACCTTTTGGAGGTTCCCCATCTAAGAATTGTATTTTAATCTTCAATGCAATAGAAGCTCCAATTTCTTTTTAATATATATATATATATATATACCTATATATAAAGAAACTAAATAACTTCTAATTCATTAAACTAAAAAAGGGTACAAAACTAGGAGTAAGAGTTCCCAAACACCTCATTTAAACTACAAGTCTAATAAAACACACACACACACACAGATATATATGTATATATATACATATCTCAAGATGGAGGTGGCGGCGCAGAAAGCTCTGCTAGGATTTCCCTCAGAGAGGATCTTTACGGTTGATTGTTAAGGTGAAGGTGGTGGTGTGGCTTTCTACTGAAGACCCTTGGTAGGATTTATTCTTGGCCTGGTTTGCACCTATTAGAGGAGCTTTTGTTTTCCCGGGTCTTTGGTTTTGATTTTAGAGGAACTGTTCCATTGGTCTCTGTTTAGCCTTGGGATCTTCTACTCCCTGTCTGAACTTTGATAGCTTGGAAGCTTGTTCTTACTTTGGCCTAATTGGTTGGGAGTTTGAATTTTCGTGGACTCTAATTTCTCTCTTTGTATTTTATCTATATTGGATTTGATTTATGGTCGCTGAGCTAGTGGCTGTTGACCCAAATTTTATGGGCAAACAATTTTATGCTACTGTGACTGGTTTGGAACCAAAAGGTAGCTCTCTTGGTGACAAATTGGTGTTTCCTCAAGTCTACTATGATTGCATGGAAGGGAAAGTGGATTGTGACCTAATACTAAAAGAGAGTAGGAAAGGTGGAAACCATGCAGTTATCTTCTCACAGTAGGAAGTGAATAGCTTGGCAGAGACTTACAGATTCACTCTGATAGCCAAATTTATCATGGCTCACCCAAAGATGGATTCCATCAGGAAAGCATTTGATGATATGTTGCTTGTAGGAAATTGGAAAATTGGCCTTTTTGATGGAAGGCATGTAATGATACATCTTACTAAAGAATAGGACTATGCCAAAGTATTCTCTAAGAAGCTTATACAGATTGAAGACTATTCAATGAAGCTTTTATAGTGGACTCTAGCATTTGATCCAAGGAAAGAATTACCCATCATACCTATTTGGTACAAGTTGCCTAATCTGAAACTACACTTCTTCAATCATAGAGTTTTGTTCTCTATTGGGGCATTACTAGGTTGTCCAATGAAACTAGACATCTCTACTTTTAATTTATCAAGGTCTTCAGTGGCCAGAATTCTGATTGAAATAGACATCATCCTACCTCCCATTGAGGAAGTATGGATGGGGATAGCTAATGATGGGAACCATCAACCAATTTTAATGGAACAACAACCATATTATTGCAATCACTATTGTATGTTTGGACATACACAGGATAATTGTTATAGATTACGTCCAAACTTTGAAACTTCATCTAAATTAGGAAAAGAACCTTTGTTACCAGATAAGGAGAGAGGGGAAAAAGATAAAATTGAGATAAACAATACAGAAGGTTGAAAACATATAAGATAAGATCTTGAACCTGAATTCCAAAGAGAGGAATTAGATGATAGAATGAATACCGAAAGGGACACTCCAAGATGGGTGAACCCTACTGAAATAGAGGCTGAACAAATAGATCTTGACCTTGACCGAGAAATAATGGAAGATGCAAGAGCTGAAGAAACACCTACACATAATGAAATACAAATTCAACCCTCAATAGTTCCCCCAGTCCCAGATAAAATCCATGAAATGCAACAACTCATGGAAGATGAGTGGCAGACACCGAAAGGTAGGAAAAAGAAGAAATTTTTTTGTGATGCTCATGATGACATACACATTGTGGAGGCAGGAAGCTCTTACTCAACTAGAAGGGATTCTCTCACTAGGTTGACTAGGGGGAGGTCAAAATCCTCTCACCATGATTAATTTCCTTTGTTGGAATATAAGGGGGATTGCCCACTCCCTTTCAAAAAAAAGGTTAAAACATCTAAACAGGAAACATAATTTAAGGTGCTTAGAAATTTTGGAGCCTTTAGCTCATCTTAACCCTAAAAAAATTCTGAAATTTTTTCAGGCTTTCAGCTTTTCATTAACTGCAATAATAAAATTTGGATTTTCAGTAGGATTGAGCTGAATTGCTCCATCCTTATNCCAGGCTTTCAGCTTTTCATTAACTGCAATAATAAAATTTGGATTTTCAGTAGGATTGAGCCGAATTGCTCCATCCTTATTGATAACACCCAATTCATCCATTTATTTTTTGATATAGTTGGAAAAGTTGGTATGACCACTATTGTATATGTTGGATGTACAAAAACAGCTAGAGATGAACTTTGGCAGGAACTCAAAAGCATTAACTNTCCTTATTGATAATACCCAATTTGTCCATTTATTTTTTGATATAGTTGGAAAAGTTGGTATGGCCACTATTGTATATGTTGGATGTACAAAAACAGCTAGAGATGAACTTTGGCAGGAACTCAAAAGCATTAACTAAACTTCAGATACCTGGTGGCTAGTAGGGGGAGACTTCAACTGTCTTGCCTCTCCTTCTAAAAAGAAAGGAGGCAGACCCCCTAATTTCTCTATGATGAATACTTTTAATGATAATATTATTGTATTTCGCCTTTTTAATTTAGGATTTTCAGGCCCTAAATATACTTAGAGAAGGGGTAAGCTATGGGAGAGACTGGACAAACTTTTTGCAAATGATCAATGGATCCAAAAGTTCATAAATACCTCAAATCTCCATTTGAATTTTGTAGGCTCAGATCACAAGCCATTACTCATTGCAATTACAACTACACATGAGACAGGAAATGCCCCCTTCAGATACTTAAACTTCTTTTCAACTCATGAGAATTTTATACTTACTGTTGCTACTCATTAGAAAAATATTGAACACCAAAACCCCTGGATTAAATTATGGCTTTTAAAGAAGAAAGTTGGGAAAGCATTATATCAATGGAATTGGGAAACATTTGGGAATGTTCAGGCTAAAGTGGATAGATCTGAAAGACATCTTATTGAAATGAAGGAAAAAGTAAGTAAGGAGATGGCAGATGAAGATCAGCTTTTGGTAGCAAATGAGCAACTCCTCTCTGCTATGGCAAGGCAGGAAGAGTTACTTAAACAGAAAACTTCAGCTTATAAATTCAAGGATGGAGATAGAAATACTAAATACTTTCATGCCTGTATTAAGTATAGAAGGAAATGTAAGGTTATTCACTCCATCAAGAATGAACATGGCAGATGGTTAAAGACACCCCAAGAAATTGCTGAAAGTGTTGTAAGCTACTATAAAGACCTGTTGCAGAAATTTGAAACTTTTAGATGCCCATTAGATCCAGAGCTTTTTATAGATGATAAAGAAGTATCTCAACACATTAACTTGGAGAAACGTCCTACAGAGGAGGAAATTTGGCAAGCCTTATCAAAAATTGATAGTTCAAGGGCAGTAGGACCTCATGGCCTTACTTCAGACTTCTACAAGAAGGCTTGGAAGATAATTAAAGGAGATCTAGTTCAGGCCATTCAAAGTTTTTTTCAGGTTCAAGATCTAGCTAAATATTTCTGCTCTAACAGAATTTTTATGGTGCGCAAAGATTCTTCTAAAGATCAGTGGAACAAGTTCAAGACCATCACTTTGACTAATGTAGTCTCTAAACTAATAAGCAAAATATTGGTTAAGAGATTACAACCCCATCTACAACTGTAGATCAGTCCTAAACAGGCTGCTTTTGTGAAGGGAAGATATTTTAGAGACAATGTCCTCCTTACACAGGAATTACTAAATGATTTGGATAAACCTTGCAGGGGAGGAAATTTGATATATAAATTAAAACTTCAAAAAGCCTTTGGTTTAATAGACTGGGAGTTTGTGTTAAACTGCTTAAAAACTAGAGGCTTTACTTTTTCCTCTTGTCAAATTATAAATAGATGGATAATGGGAAATGCTCACTCAGTACTTGTTAATGGGAAAAATCATGGCTTCTTTACAACATCTAGGGGATTAAAGCAAGGAGATCCTTTGCCCCCCACCATTTTTATTTTGGCTCTGAACTATCTATCTAGATTGATGGATAAGCCTTCCCAAGGGAAACAATATGCTAAATATCACCAAAAGTCTACATTAGATATAAGCCATCTTATATAAGCTTATAATATAATTATATTTTCGAGGGCTAGTAGAACTGCCACTAGACTTCTTTACAATTTCCTGCTAGAATTCCAAGGTGTGTCTGGATTGATATTCAACAAACAAAAATGCTAAATCATGTCTAGTAAGAGGACTGCCCTGTCTACTAAATAATGGATCCTTAACCTCACTGGGTTCTCTATAATGACTATGCCTTTTAAGTATTTGGGGGTGCCTCTACACAAAGGGAGAACCAAACTTAATCATTTTGATGAGGCTATCAATAAAACTAATGTAACCCTACAAAGTTGGACTAACTCTTTCGTTTCTAATGGTGGCAAGATTACCTTATTGAGCAGTATATTAACATATTTCCCCTCTTATATACTCCAAATGGTTGTAATGAAGAAGAGTACCCAACTATTGCTGGAGAGAAAATTTAACAATTTCTGTGGGCAGGCCAAAGAAAGCAATTACATTGGGCTAGCTGGCAAAAACTTGCTAAACCAAAATCTGTTGGGGGACTTGGTTTTAAAGGCCTCCATCAGTTACAATAATTGAGCTTATGCAAATTGTGGCTTAAATTCAGACAAAAAATGACTTTCTGGCCTACATTCATGTGGGCCAAATACTGCAAACATGTTCATCTAAATCTTGTATCTAGGAAGTTAGGTGACTTCGGAATTTGGGTTAACTTATTGAAGATAAGACCTCAGGCTAACAATCTTTTCATATGGGATATTGGAAGGGGTAAACTCAATTTCTAGCTTGACAGATGGTGTTGAGAGGATGTCATCAATCCTACAGCTAGGGATTGTGATACTGAACTTTTGAATGAAGATTGTTGGGAGGGCAACTCTTGGTTAGCTAAATTCTTTAGCTTTTTCCTAGATCAACAATCAGTTGAAAAGATTACCAAACTACCATTTGACAGAGATCAAGAAGACAAAATAGTGATTGAAGGCAAGCCAAATGAAAGCATCACACAAAATATTTAAAGCAAACTTTATAATTGGGAAGAAGGGGATTGGGGAGACTGCCTCTGGAATAAATTTCTAACTCCCTCCATGTCATTCTTTTGCTGAAGAACATTTCATAAGTTACTTCAAAGTGATGATAAATTGAAACTCAAAGGTTTGAAGGGTCCTTCCATTTGTCAGTTGTGTAAGGTGGATGGAGAATCTGTCAGCCATCTTTTCTTTGGATGTAAAATCTCCCAAGAGGTATGGAAGGCTATTATACAATACCTAAACATTGATACACGAAATCTGGAGTGTTCGAATATTTTTGAATGTTGGAGGTGTTGGGAGAGTATAAAGTTGGGCCCAATTCCTTTTATTGCTGCCTAGTATATTTGGTCAGTCAGAAATCAATTAATTCTTGATGAAATCCCTACTGCTCCATCAAAGGTGGAATCTAAATGTATAGCTTTCATTATCAAGCTCATTTAACTAAAGAATTTCCCTAATATTCTCATGTCTGTTGTGACTACTGGCCAAAGAAACTTCTTTGTAATAAAGGTTTTTTGGGACAAACCTTCTTTCCCTATGATCAAAGTCAACATTAATGGAAGTTATTCTTCATAAGGAGCTAGAATTAGGTGAGTTTTTAGAGACCATATGGAAAGCTGCCTACTGTTCTATCAATAACCAATTGCTGTTATGGATGCACAAGAATCTAAAGCTTTAGCTATGTTTTGGGCTCTCAAACTAGTAATTATGAATAATTGGGATATGTTGCAAATTAAAGTGGATTCCTCTGCACGTTTAGATTATGCCAGAGGGAGTGCTACACCTCCTTGGCACATTCTACAGTGAAAAAAAAAAGAACTTATCCATGTGTAATGTACTGCGAATCAATCTAAAATTCATAAATAGGGAAGGGAATAGGCCAGCAAATTTCTTAGCCAGGAGGGGAGGGGAATCACAGGAAGTTATTGTACCATNGGAGTTTTTAGAGACCATATGGAAAGATGCCTACTGTTCAATCAATACCCAATTGCTGTTATGGATGCACAAGAATCTAAAGCTTTAGCTATGTTTTGGGCTCTCAAACTAGTAATTATGAATAATTGGGATATGTTGCAAATTAAAGTGGATTCCTCTGCACTTTTAGATTATGCCAGAGGGAGTGCTACACCTCCTTGGCACATTCTACAGTGAAAAAAAAAATCTTATCCATGTGTAATGTATTGCGAATCAATCTAAAATTCATAAATCGGGAAGGGAATAAGCCAGCAAATTTCTTAGCCAGGAGGGGAGGGGAATCACAAGAAGTTATTGTACCATCTTGACCTAACTCTTCTCTCAACTTTTTGCTTCATGGGGACTTAGTCAAAGCTTCTCATCTTAGGTTTGTACCCTCTTTTTTATCTTAATATAGTTTATTCTTTATCAAACAATATATATATATATATAAAAGAGCTATCTATTGCTCCTTACATGTTAAACATACAATTGTGTTACAAAAACAGAAGGGTTAGATCACTAAACCCACACCCAAATCTCTTACACCATATAGTTCATACAACCATGCTCTCAAAATGTAAGAAAGAAATCTAAGTAAAACCTTGTATGTACCTCCCTAAAAATAATCAATCTCTATAATGAAGATAAGGAATGGATAAGGTGTCCCCATGTAGTAGGAGAGCTAACTGATTAAGAGGTATAGTCTTTACAGCAATCTCTTTAGTTTCCTTCCCCTTGATTGCCAAACTGTGTGCTGGAGTGTTTCATTCTCTAAGAATGTGTTGGAAATGCACATCAACCTTAATCAACAATCTTTTAATATTATTGTGCCACCAAACCAGGTTCCATGGAGCAGCTTCAACATTTTTCAAAATTCTGATGCAGCTACTGGAATCGGATTCTATCACCAATTTAGAGATGTTACATTGCTTGGTAAGGCAGATAGCACAGTAGATGGTTATCATTTCAGTTTCAAGTGAATCATTAGCCCATGTAGGGGAAGAAAAGTAGAAAATACACTTTCCTAGGTAGTTCTTAATAACTCATCCCACACCAGCAACCTCTTTAGAGAAACTTCCATCAGTATTAGCCTTCAGTTATCCCTTTAGTGGGGGGGTCCAAAGGACCAAAGTAGGCTTGCTTATCGTCATATTGATCCCACTGGGCATCCAAATCTAGAAAACATTGGGAAACTTCTGATGCATTATAATCTTTTGTAGATAGGAAGTACAATTTAAAACCACTACCTTTTCCATAGGTTTCATATGTTCATACTTAACTTGATTTCTGCACATCCAAATGAACCAGGCAACAACACAAGGAATGATTATCATTTTAGCTTCCAGCCACTCCTTCCAGCAATCCAAAAAGTTTTGCCAACTTACTTTCAGAGTATCAATGCTAAGTTGATTCAATAGACTAGACCAAACCCTTTGGGAGAAACTACAGGAGAAAAATAGATGTTCCAGACTTTCTTCATCCTTACTACACAGCCAACAGCAAGAGGAAGCCTTAAGCCCTTTCAATTTAAAAATATCATCACAAGGTAGGAAATAATTCCATAGCCTCTACCATAAAAAAGGACATTAAAAGTGTCAACCACTTCCCCCAAATAAATTTCCCCCACATAATAGGGTGCTAATGATACAATTGCTGGAAAATGTAAGCTGAAAGTTTTTTTGAGGGAGCCTGTCTAGTGATCATTCTATTTCTTTTCTCCAGGATTGATTTTTAGTTTTCCTCACCCAATACATTTGCTCTTTAGTTAAGATGGTTGGCAACAAATTGCAATTTCATTGATTTTCAGTCCAGAATTCCTTCACTTTAGTTCCAGAGTTTGGATTGGAGGTGTGAATTCTTTCCCCATTCCAAATCCATTTACTTAGCCAGAAACTAATTTTTCCTTCTCCAAGTTCCCAAATAAACAGATCCTTAGCTTTATGCCTCACCTCCAAAAGTTTAGTCCACAGCCTGGAATCCCACACTTTCTTCTCAGCCAAGTTAGGGTGCACAGTCCTGCAGTATTTCCCCTTCGTAAACAAATCCCAAAGACTATCTTGGGCTCTAAAATTTATCCAGAGTTTACAAAGATCAATGACACTGAGATGTTGAAAATCCTTAAAGCCTAAACCACCTGCATGTAGAGGCTTACACAATTTATGCCAAGCTAACAAATGAAACTGTTTCTTCCGACCAGCCCAAAAAAATTTATTAAACATTTTTCCAAGCCTTATGTGAGTCCCCTTCTTCATAGTGAGCATCTGAAGAGCATAGGAAGGGATAGAAGTTAAGATGGTTTTGAGAAGAGTGATCTTACCTTCATTTGATAGGAAGTAATTTGTCCAACATTGAAGCTGTTTCTGAATTTGATCAATTACCCCATTGAATTGAGTTTGTTTAGTTCTCTCTTTTATTAATTTAACACCAAGATAATTGATAGGTAAACAAGCCAAGCTAAAACCAGTGTGTTGTGCAATCCATTGCTTAATCTGTGGATAAGTATGAGAGCTAGCAAAAATTTGACATTTATGTTTGTTAAGATACATACCAGTTGATCTTTGAAAGTGTTTAAGTACTTGATTGAGAGAGTTTACTACATTGTTGGTAGCCTTAGAGTAAATGATTATATCATCTGCATAGGACAGATGGCTCACACTAATATTGGATCTGTGCTGATAGTCCAAATGTGAGGAAGATATAAACTTTTGATTAAGAAGCCTAGAAAGATAATCCATAGCCAAAATAAAGATAGTAGGGGACAAGGGATCTCCTTGTTTAATTCCCTTAGTGGCATTGAAGAAACCTTGGCTCTTGCCATTAATTAAGATAGAATGGTTGTTGTAAATGAGCCATTTTCTAATCAGATTGACAAAGTCCCCAGAGAAACCCCTAACATTCAAGGTATCCAAAATAAAATTCCAGTTAATTGTATCATAGGCTTTTTGAATATCCAATTTCATAATGAGATTGCTGCCTCAACATTTTCTATCCATATCCAGTAGAAGTTCCTGAGCCAAAAAGATGTTATCAGATATTTTCCTTCCTTTCACAAAAGCCACCTGATTCTTATTGATTAGTTGTTGAAGACGAGGTTGGAGTCTGGTGCTGATAATCTTGCTGATAACTTTAGAAAGAACATTTGTTAGGCTGATTGGTCTAAAATCTCCCCATCTTATCCTGTTGAAATTTTTTGGAATCAAGGTTATAGCGGAAGCAGTAAAGCATTTAGGGGGACTAATACCTATAAAGAAGCTTTGCACAGCATCAACAAAATCCCCACAGATGATATTCTAAGTGGCTTTATAAAATTTTGCAGTGAAGCCATCAGTGTCAGCTACCATATGGTCATCAATAGAGTCCAAGGCAGCTTTAATTTCATCTTCCAAAGGAGTGGTATTTAGATTCAGATTTTGGACATAATATTTGCAATCAGAGAATATATCCATCTTGATTTGAGCGCTAGAAGGAGACTGCTCCTTAAACATATTTGGAAAGTAATTTACAGCATCTTTGACAATATTCTCAGCATCAGTCAGCACATGGCTAGCAGAATCTTGTATAGATAGAATCAAATTATTTTTACTTTTGAAGTTAATGCAAGCATGGTAATAACTTAAGTTTCTATCTCCTTCCATAAATTTGGTAACAACAGCTNGCTTGGTAAGGCAGATAGCACAGTAGATGGTTATCATTTCAGTTTCAAGTGAATCATTAGCCCATGTAGGGGAAGAAAAGTAGAAAATACACTTTCCTAGGTAGTTCTTAATAACTCATCCCACACCAGCAACCTCTTTAGAGAAACTTCCATCAGTATTAGCCTTCAGTTATCCCTTTAGTGGGGGGGTCCAAAGGACCAAAGTAGGCTTGCTTATCGTCATATTGATCCCACTGGGCATCCAAATCTAGAAAACATTGGGAAACTTCTGATGCATTATAATCTTTTGTAGATAGGAAGTACAATTTAAAACCACTACCTTTTCCATAGGTTTCATATTTTCATACTTAACTTGATTTCTGCACATCCAAATGAACCAGGCAACAACACAAGGAATGATTATCATTTTAGCTTCCAGCCACTCCTTCCAGCAATCCAAAAAGTTTTGCCAACTTACTTTCAGAGTATCAATGCTAAGTTGATTCAATAGACTAGACCAAACCCTTTGGGAGAAACTACAGGAGAAAAATAGATGTTCCAGACTTTCTTCATCCTTACTACACAGCCAACAGCAAGAGGAAGCCTTAAGCCCTTTCAATTTAAAAATATCATCACAAGGTAGGAAATAATTCCATAGCCTCTACCATAAAAAAGGACATTAAAAGTGTCAACCACTTCCCCCAAATAAATTTCCCCCACATAATAGGGTGCTAATGATACAATTGCTGGAAAATGTAAGCTGAAAGTTTTTTTGAGGGAGCCTGTCTAGTGATCATTCTATTTCTTTTCTCCAGGATTGATTTTTAGTTTTCCTCACCCAATACATTTGCTCTTTAGTTAAGATGGTTGGCAACAAATTGCAATTTCATTGATTTTCAGTCCAGAATTCCTTCACTTTAGTTCCAGAGTTTGGATTGGAGGTGTGAATTCTTTCCCCATTCCAAATCCATTTACTTAGCCAGAAACTAATTTTTCCTTCTCCAAGTTCCCAAATAAACAGATCCTTAGCTTTATGCCTCACCTCCAAAAGTTTAGTCCACAGCCTGGAATCCCACACTTTCTTCTCAGCCAAGTTAGGGTGCACAGTCCTGCAGTATTTCCCCTTCGTAAACAAATCCCAAAGACTATCTTGGGCTCTAAAATTTATCCAGAGTTTACAAAGATCAATGACACTGAGATGTTGAAAATCCTTAAAGCCTAAACCACCTGCATGTAGAGGCTTACACAATTTATGCCAAGCTAACAAATGAAACTGTTTCTTCCGACCAGCCCAAAAAAATTTATTAAACATTTTTCCAAGCCTTATGTGAGTCCCCTTCTTCATAGTGAGCATCTGAAGAGCATAGGAAGGGATAGAAGTTAAGATGGTTTTGAGAAGAGTGATCTTACCTTCATTTGATAGGAAGTAATTTGTCCAACATTGAAGCTGTTTCTGAATTTGATCAATTACCCCATTGAATTGAGTTTGTTTAGTTCTCTCTTTTATTAATTTAACACCAAGATAATTGATAGGTAAACAAGCCAAGCTAAAACCAGTGTGTTGTGCAATCCATTGCTTAATCTGTGGATAAGTATGAGAGCTAGCAAAAATTTGACATTTATGTTTGTTAAGATACATACCAGTTGATCTTTGAAAGT
>JXCR01131406.1:47729-60322 GCA_002079205.1 Phalaenopsis hybrid cultivar
GATCCACCACCAAAAAAATTGAATCTCTACCACATTTAGTCATATGCAAACCTAACTCAAAGTCCATAGAAATATCAATCCAAGGTGCATTAGGAGTTGGTAAAGGAGTATACAAACCGTGGGGTTGCACTCGAGATTTAGCTTGTGGACATGTGACGGACCTACCACAAATCCTCTCGACATTCCACCTAATGTGTGGCCAATAAAAGGGTTCTTGTAAAATATATAAAGTCTTTGCAACTCCAAAATATCCCATTAATCCCTCTCTATGAGATTTCTATACATGCAATTCTCGTAAAGAACTTTTAGGCACACATAACTTACTTTCTCAAAATAGAAACCCATCAAGTTTAAAGAATTCACTGCAAGAAGTTTTATCACAAGCTTGGTATTCATTAGAAAAATCAACATCATTAAGGTATAATTCATTAATTTGTTTAAAACCAAGTAACTTTGCATCAAGATTAGAGAGTGATGCATACCTTCAAGAAAGAGCATCAACAAACATATTTTCCTTACCTTGTTTGTATTGAATGACATAAGGAAATGTCTCAATGAACTACACCCAATGAGCATGCCTTTTTTTAGCTTGTGTTGAGCTTTCAAGTGTTTCAAGTACTTATGATCAGTGTGAATCACGAACTCCTTAGATCAATGGTGGTGTTGCCAAGTTTCCAAGGCTCTAACCAATCCATGCATCTCCTTGTCATAAGTTGGATAGTTTAAAGTGGGTCGACTCAACTTTTTGCTAAAAAATGTAATTGGTCTTTGCTTCTACATAAGAAAACACCTATGGCAATACCTGAAGCATCACATTAAATTTTAAATGTTTTATAAAAATCAAGTAAATTCAAAATAGGTGCGTGGGTAAGTTTTTCCTTGATCAATTAATATGCCTTTTTCTGTGCTTCTCCCCACTTGAACCCAATGTTCTTCTTGATTAATTCAGTGAGTGTTGCAGCTATGCTACTAAAGTTTTTCACAAATCATCGGTACAAACAAGCAGGTCCATGAAAACTACAAAACATTGCTTATACTAGTGGGATTAGGCCACTCATGTATAGCACATGCCTTTTCTTCATCAACCTATATACCCTGCACACTCAAAACAATTCCTAAAAGATAAAGTTTATTGGTGCAAAAGGTACACTTTTCCAAGTTACCAAAAAATTTTCTTCTCTAAAAACATCTAAAACAAGTTTTAAATGTTTAACATGATCCTTCATGTTTTTGTTATAAATCAGAATATCATCAAAATAGTCCATAACAAATTTTTTTATAAAAGCTCACAAAACATGGTTCATTAGTCTCATGAAAGTACTAGGTGCTTTAGTCAAACCAAAATGAAAAACTAATCATTCATACAAACCATATTTTTTCTTAAAAGCAGTTTTCCACTCACCGCCTTCTTTCATCGTAATTTGATGATATCCACTTTTTAAATCAATCTTAGAAAACACACAAGATCCATGTAATTCATCTAGCATATCATCTAAGCGAGGAATAGGGAATCTATACTTTACCTTAATATTTTTGATGGCTCGACAATCCACACACATTCTTCAAGACCAATCCTTCTTAAGAACTAGAATTACTGGAACAACAAATGGACTCATGCTCTCTCTCACATACCCCTTCTCTATTAACTCCCCAACCTACCTTTGCAACTATTTTGTCTCCTTGGGATTACTTTTATAGGCTGGATGGTTTAGAATGGTGGCTCTTGTATAAAGTTAGTTTGATGCTCAATCCCTTTAATGGGTGGTAAACCATGTGGAATCTTCTTAGGAAAGACATCTTGAAACTTTGGCAAAAGAGAAACAATTGAACTAGGCAAATTACTATCACATTCATTAGTGTATAAGAATGCCTCTTTGTAAAGCACTGCAATATATGGTTGGTTTAAAGAGAATTCTCTCTTGATCTCACTTGCCTTTGCATAAAAACTCCTTTGTTTTCTCTCTTCTTTTCTCTTAATGGATTCTTGTTCCATTTCATCCTTTTTCTCATTTGGATCAGTCTCTTTATGTTGATCACTACTTTTCATTTGACAATAATTGTTTTGTAATCTCACTTGATCCTTGTAGACCTCCTTTGGTCTCATTGGCACAAGAGTGATAATTCTATCATTAACTTCAAATGAGTATTTATTAGTGAAACCGTCATGTTTAACTCATCGGTCAAATTGTCTTGGTCGGCCTAGTAACAAATGGTCTGCTTGCATTGGTGCTACATCACACAAGACGTAATCTCCATATTTTCTAATGTGAAATGAGACCAAAACCTGCTTGTTCACCTTTACCTTACCACAATCATTAAGCCCTTTTAACTTGTAAGGTCGGGAATGCTTGATGGTTGGCAGTCCTAGTTTTTCAATCAAAATAGTGCTAGCAACATTAGTACAGCTTCCTCCATCAATGATCATATTGCATACCTTGTTTTGTACATGACACCTAGTGTGAAAATGTTTTCTCTTTGAATTCACTCATCAACCTTGGTCTACACACTTAAAGCCCTTCTTGTACTAATAATTCTCCTGTGACCACAATTCTTCACATTCAATGTCCTCTATTGGTGGTATAGAGTCAATTTCTAATTCTTCATTAGTATCAATCTCTCCATTGTCCCTTATCACCATGATTCTTTTGTTAGGACATTGGTTGGCTTTATAACCCCTACCTTGACATTTAAAACATTTAATATCTTGATTTCTAGAAGTGGAAGGGCCAATTTTCCCTTGATTTCCTTGGCCGGATGTTTCTTGTCTTGGCTCAGGTTTAGACTTTGCAATTGGTTTGCCTCTTTTTTATGAAAATTTGGCTTTCTTGAAGAACCCACACTAGTTGACAAATGTGGACCACCCCTACTCTTGAGTTGTTTCTCTACCTTGATAGGCACATGTAACATGTCCTGCAACTCCACATAATGTTGCACTTCCACTCTATCTTGGATTTATGAATTTAAACCATTAAATAATCTAACCATAGTAGCTTCTCGGTCCTCTTCTACATTAACCCAAATCATAGCAATCTCCATCTCCTGATAGTTATCTTCCAAACTTTGATTACCTTGCCTAAACCTTTGTAACTTCTAATTGATATAACTTTCGATAGTAATTGCTTGGCACAAATCAATTCCTCAGAACAACTTTCATTTCTTCCCATGTTTCTATGGAAGTTCTAAATTTCTCCTCCTACTCAACAGTAATTGATCCCACGAGCAATAATATAATCAGCAACTTCAACTGCAGAATAGTTGTGGCAGTCAAATACTAATTCTATCTTCTTCTCCCATTCAAAATAGGCTTCAGGATTGTTTTTGCCTTGAAAAGAAGGAATGTACATTGATACACCAAAATAATGTGTTGTATTAAGCACATTTTTGCTTATTTTTTGTGACATTGCACTTTAAGGATGGTTGCTTTCATTTTTTTTTGCAGGTATATCAATTTTAGGCATTTGGAGCAAAAATAGCAAAAAAACAAAATTTAGAGCCAAAACAACAAATTTTGAGTTTCTTGGGCCTAAAGTGCCACTTTACAGAAAGCTGTCATCATTTTACAGAGAGCTAGTGCCTGAAGCGCCAAAACACAGAATAGTGCAGTCTTGAGCAAGTTGGCACTGAAGTGTCAGAACTAGCATGTGAGGTGACAGAGACATCCTTTTGCTAATTAATGCGGTCCAGGAAGAATTTTGTGCAAATTTTGAAGGGGCCACTCTTTCTAAACATCCCATGGAGTAATTCAATGCATCTAGACACTTTTGAAGGTTCTTTTATGAAGAGATATGTCTCTTAAATCAATAGAGATGTCTTTTAAATTTAAATGGATTGACTTTTGGATGGACTTTTGGAGGGATTTTTTAATTCTATTTTGAGGGAGGTAGCCTTTAATAAAAGAGAGCAAAGTCTAGTTCTTGAGAAGAGATGGCGACATGTGTGAGGGTGTGGTGAGAGTGACGAAAATGAGAGGAAGAAGTGAGTGGCGTGAGATAGAAAGAGAGAGAGAAAGTCAAGGGCTTGGAGATTTTCTTCAAGGATTGTAAGAGGAGAGGGAAGGTAAGAGATTTCTTCTTCATTACTCTTCTAAGAAAGAATTGAGAGTGCTTATAAAGAGGGACAGTGCTTGAAGAGAACTTATAGGGATTTGCTTGGGAAGGATTGTGAGATAAGTTATGTCTTTTACTTCTTTCTTTTGTAATTTTTTTTTATATATTAAATTCGTGTTTTTTCGTATCCTTCTCATGAATTATGAGCAGTATTTATTATCTTTCTCCCTAATTTGAGATATGATTTTGTGAAGAATTGATTTGTTTTATATGGTTTTAAATGTGAAAAATTTATGATGATTTGAACTTTGACCTTCATTTACATTTCAGTCTGGAAAATTGAAATCTTAATATTTTTTTAGAAACATATGTTCCAAAAGGGTTATGATTTTTACAACTGATTGAGAATCACAATTGATTTCATTGGAGAAGATGTCATCCATAGAGTTGAGTGCAAATAAATAGAGAAATATACTTTGTTGGATGTAGAAATGGAGATTTTAAGGTCATAGATTAAAATCCCCAATTTGGTCTCGTTGATTGGAAACTAATACAAGATTGTTAGCCCTCATATGAGGGAGTAGTAAGAGCTCTAGAGTGGTAGTCGGTATCCTGCAATCCTAACCATGGAATTATGGACCAAACTCTAAATAGTTAATGTTCTTTATGCACTTGGAAGAGGGTAAATAATAGGATTGCTCCTATTTGGCACAAAACAACTTATATAAATATATTTTTTCAAATGATTTTAATTTCTTCACAATTCATATATTCTTATTAAAGGGGAAGGATGCCTTCTTAAATTTGAACTCTTCACCAAAAAAACATTGGTTCGTTTTTGTAAATTTACAATTGAAAGTTTAGCAATTAGTTTAATTAACTTACTTCTTTTAACTATATTATATTTAACATTCACTNTTTAGTTTTTGTAAGTTTACAATTGAAAGTTTAGCAACTAGTTTAATTAACTTACTTCTTTTAACTATATTATATTTAACATTCACTCAATTACTTTAGATTCAAATTTTGTACTTCACTTTTGTAGTTTAAAATTGTAGTTTATATTATAATCAAAATAACTTATTTATAAGCCTTTCCAACTTTCCTGTGGCATTAATATCTAAGACTCTACTAAAGCCCTTTATTACTTGAGCAATACGTATACCTGCATTATTTTTAGGGGATTTGGCAGACTAAAGATTTTAAAAAGATAAAACTATTTTCACTAAAATTATTTCTTTACATTAATTTGTATAATTTTTGTTGTATCTTTCGTGTGTATTTTGTAATATTGAGAAATACTTGCAAAAAATAGTACAGTAAATCCACCTGCATCAAGTTTTTGGTGTCACTACCGGGGATTTAAATTGACATATAACACACAGAAAAATAACACACTCCTAGGGTGCATCAAGTTTTTGGCGTCATTGCTAGGGAATTAACGAAAAGTATTATTAAATTACTTTATAATTTAAATTATTTTATTTAAAAAAAGTGTTTTTAGTTTAATTTAAATTTTTATTTAAAAAAGGTATTTTTGTGTTTGTTTATGCATAGTTTAAGATATGAAGATTTAGTACCTTACGATTCGGAGTTAGAAAAAACTATTAGAAAAATTCAAAAGTAACCATAAAAGATAGATCCTTTTAGCAAAATGGCTTGCAACTCAAGTAATGCTGGAAATGAAAATGAACATCATCAGAGACCTTTAAGAGATTATGTTAATCCTAAAGCAGATGAAATTCATTTGAGTATGCAAAACCCTATTGTAGCTGCCAATTCATTTGAGCTTAAACTTGTTATTATCCAAATGGTACAAAACAATCAGTTTTGGGGAACACCAACTAAAGATCCTAACTTACACTTTACTAGCTTTTTAGAATTATATCCTACATTTAAATATGATGGAGTGTTGAATTGTGTCGTCAGACTTAGAAATTTTCCTTTTTACTGAGGTATAAAGCTAAGATGTGATTAAACTTGTTAGCACCTGGATCTATTAGAACTTGGGGAGACTGATCACAAAAATTTTCATCTAAATATTTTCCACCATAAAAAACTACCAAGCTTAGAAATGATATTACATCTTTTGGTCAGTTTGAAGGGAAAATAATTTGTGAAGCTTGGAAAAGGTTTAAAGATCACCTTAAGAAGTTCCCTCACCAAGCATTACCAGATTGGTTAATATTTCAAACTTTTTATAATGGATTGGTTGGATCTCTTAGATCAATAATTGACGATGCTGCTAGTTGATCATTAATGTCAAAACCATTCGAGGAAGCATATACTTTAATTGAAGCGATGGCTACTAATAATATTCAACAACCCTCTGAAAGGGTGAATCCAAAAAAATTAGCTAGTATTCATGATTCTGATGCGATATCTATGTTAACAACCTAAATAGCTACTGTATCAAAGAAGATAGATCAATATGGGATGAATTATTCTCAGACATCAACTATGCTTGAGAAAAAACTCATTGGGATAAATATAGAGTCTCAATCTTCTTATGACACCTTAAATGCAATATATAATCATTCTAATAATCCTTATGCCAATTATTATAATCCTGGTTGGAAGAATCATCCTGGTTGGAAGAATCATTCATATTTTAGCTTGAGTAACAATAACTCTAATGCTGCAGATCCGCAATTGGGAAACATTGCTGCTAACCCATTAGGAAACTCTAACAATCAAGGGAATCCAACTTGTATACCTTATTACCCTCCAGGTTTTAATAATTTGCAGAGTAACGAGAAGAAGTTTTTAATGGAAGAATTAATATTGTAAATGGGAAGCCAATTACTAAGTCAAGGAGCTGCAATTAGAAACATAAAAAATCAATTAGGATGTATTACTACTACACATAGCAATAGACCTCCAAGAATGTTGCCTAGTAATGTTGAAGTAAATCCTAAAGATCAAAATAAAGACCAAATAAAGGATATTTAGCTAAGAAGTGGAAAATAATTGGAAACTAGAGTTCAAAAATAAGTGGAAGTTGAAGTTGAAAAAGTTGAGTTAAAAATGAAAAATCTAGTGAAGATTTTCATGTTGAGTCTGAATGTCCAATAAAACCAATGATAATCACTATGAAAAGAGCACCACCTCCATTTCATCAAAGATTGAACAAGAAAAAAAGAGATAACAAATTTTTAAAATTTTTAGAGATATTGAGGAAATTAACGACAAACATTCTATTTTTTTAAGCCTTGGAGAAAATGTCAACCTATGTGAAGTTCATGAGGGATATACTTAATAAGAAAAGTAATTTTACAGATAATGAGACTGTTGCACTCACTGAGGAGTGTAGCGCTATAATTTAGAAGAAGCTTCTCGAAAAGCTTAAAGATCCTGGAAGTTTTAGGAAGAGAAAATTTTACATACTCATAAAGGAGTGCTACTAGCGAAAGTTTTCTGGAAAAGCTTTGTGTGATTTATGATCCATTAATAATCTTATGCCTTTATTATTTTTTAGAAGCTTGGGTTTAGGAGATATTTTACCAACAACTGTAACTCTGCGGTTAGCTGATCGTTCGATTACTTATCCTATAGGAGTTATTGAAGATGTTTTTCTGAAAGTTGATAAATTTATCTTTCCTGTGGATTTTATTATATTAGATATGAAGGAAGATAAAGAAATTCCTATCATTTTAGGAAGACCATTCCTTGCCACTGAAAGAGCTTTGATAAATGTGTAAAAAGGAGAACTATTTATGAGAATTAGTGATCAAGAGGTTACATTTAATATTGCAAAATCAATGAGATACCCTGCAAAAGAGGAAGAGTTTGAATGCTTTAGAATGTATATCTTAGAATATTTAAGCCATAAATAATTCACGAAGACATTGAAAAAGAATTTTGAAAGAGAAAATTTGGAATGTGAAGATGAGGATAAAATTCAAGATGAATCTAACGAAGTGAGTAATGAAGATTTGGATTATGTTCAGAAAAAGTTATAAATTTTAGATCCTATATGTAGTAACAAGAATTTAATTTCATCTATTCAGAAATCTTCTGAACTAGAAATGAAAACACTTCCTAAATATTTAAAGTATGCATTCTTAGGATATTAATCCACATTAATTGTTATTATATCGTTAGAATTAACTTATACACAAGAACAACAGTTGTTGGAAATTTTGAGAAGATATAAGAAAGCATTTAGATAAAAATTAGCTGATATTAAGGGAATCAATCCATCAAATTGTCTGCATAGAATTTCATTGGAAGATCAACATGAACAAAGAGCTGATCCTTAAAGGAGATTGAATCCTTTGATGAAAGAAGTTGTTAAGAAAGAGATTTTAAAATGGTTAGATGCTGGAATAAAATATCCTATTTCAGAAAATGCTTAGGTAAGTCCAATTCACTGTGTTCCAAAGAAAAGAGGTGTGACTTGATCTCGAGAAAATATAGTTGTCTAAAATTTATAAAGTTGAATCCGCTATACAATGTCGTCAAAAAATTGATGTGGTATTTTATTAATAATAACGTTAAGCACTTAAAGTTGGGATTCTATGTAAGTGTACATATTGTTATCAAGTAATATAAGACTTTCTGTTTAAGTCCCAAATATTGATCCTACGGAAAATGTTTAAATTTGAAATGGTAAATTAACTAGGAAATTTACAGAAATCAAACAAAATTACTGTCACTAATTTTGAAAGTTTAAGATATTATCAAAGCTAACTTATTTACTACTAGCAGAATTTAAAAGCAGGCTTTAAAATTAATAACTACTAAGTTATGTTTATGTGATGAAGTTTTTTAATGTGAAAAAACATCCTTGCCACTACAATGAGTTTTTGGTGAAATGAGATGATATAAATGGTTTAGATATGTATTGTGCCAAANTCTAGTAGAATTTAAAAGTAGGTTTTAAAATTAATAACTACTAAGTTATGTTTATGTGATGAAGTTTTCTAATGTGAAAAAGCATCCTTGCCACTACAATGAGTTTTTGGTGAAATGAGATGATATAAATGGTTTAGATATGTATTGTGCCAAATAGGAGCAATTTTAATTCTCTACTCTGATTCAGTGTTATAGAAAATCTTTTGTTAATCTTAGATTTACTCCCTAAATACGTGGCTAGGCTAGGAGGATACTGGCTCCCTCTCCAGAGCTTTTACTTCCCTTCCTCTGAAGGGTAACTCTTGCTTTAATTTTGAAACACTAANTACTAGCTCCCTCTCCAGAGCTTTTACTTCCCTTCCTCTGAAGGGTAACTCTTGCTTTAATTTTGAAACACTAATATTTAATTAAGGATTTTTGTTTTGTCACCCTAGAAATCTCCAACTCTACACCCAACAAAGTATATTTCACTATTTATTTGCACTTAATCTCATGAACAAAATACTCCTTGATGAACTTAAATGTGATTCACACTCTATTGTAGAACTCAAACTCTATCTCCTAGATCATACGTTTCACAACATATTTTAACAATTCAATTGGTCAGATCAAAAAGTAAATTAAGAGTGGAGTTGAAAAACCATTACAATTTATTTTAAGTTTTAACATTAGTACATCCACATTATCTCTTCATTTCACCATATCTCAGAGTATGGAGAAAGATAAAGGAATCTGCTCAAACTTTATGAGAAAGATACAACAAAATGCAAATTTCATATACAAAATAAAGTTCATACAATAAAAATAAACAATTAACNTCATATTTTACTATTAGTGTTTATAAAAAGTTGAAAACCAGGGAATTTCCTCACAAATCTGTTAGCATTTTTAGTGACCATTGGTTCAAGTAGTGAAATGATCCAAGGTTTATACATCCTATTGAGAGCAAGGATTCTGTTAAGGGATTTAGGATGTGCAAGTCCCCTAACATTCCAACAAATTAGATTCATTAACCAATAGAGGTGGATTTTCCTCTTCTCCTAGTTCTAATAGTGCTAGAAGAAAGAGAGGGGGCATCCTCCAAAGAAGATGAAGAGGGAAGTAGATTCTTTAATTCCAAAAGCATTTTCTTCTTTTTTGTTTTTTGGACTTGCCAGCCATCTTCAAGATTCCTAGCTATTTGCAAAATCAAAGGGTCTTCCTCTGGTAACTCAATAGTTGAAGTCTCTTGATCAGCAGAAAGTGTAGAATGTTCAGTACAGAGAGTTTGTTCAATTTGAGTAGAATGTGGCATGAGGTGAAGGTGCTCAGTTAATGGTTCATGGTTAATTTGTGGATTGGGTACCACACTCTCTTGTGCCATAGCTTGGGGCAGCTCTAGTTCTGTATCATCATGGGCCCTTGTCCCTGACAACTCAGGCACATTAGCAGCACAATCAGCAGCAGTAGGTAACTCAGTGTCATGTGATTCAAATTCCTCAGGGTGAGGTCTAGGGATCGTCCTTCTAAGGTTAGGATGGAGTCTAAAGCATTTCTCATAAGTGTGGCCAAACATATTGCAATGATGGAACTAGTAAGGTCTTTGTTCAACTATGATTTCCTGCCAGTATCCATTATGCTCAGTGCCTAACCAAATTTCCTCCACAGCTGGTAGAGTAATATTTCTTTCCACNCTGTTATTGTATCATTAGAATACACAAGAACAACAGTTGTTGGAAATTTTGAGAAGATATAAGAAAGCATTTAGATAAAAAGTAGCTGATATTAAGGGAATCAATCCATCAAATTGTCTGCATAGAATTTCATTGGAAGATCAACATGAACAAAGAGCTGATCCTTAAAGGAGATTGAATCCTTTGATGAAAGAAGTTGTTAAGAAAGAGTTTTTAAAATGGTTAGATGCTGGAATAAAATATCCTATTTCAGAAAATGCTTGGGTAAGTCCAATTCACTGTGTTCCAAAGATAAGAGGTGTGACTTGATCTCGAGAAAATATAGTTGTCTAAAATTTATAAAGTTGAATCCGCTTTACAATGTCNTCCGGGAAGATGTGTAAGCTTTGAGAATCTTAGAAACTGCGAGGTCTAGTGATGAGATGAGAGGAATCCAGTTGAAAGCAAAGTGATAGTAAAGATTAGGCCATCTACANGTAGGTAGAAGACAAACAAAAGGCAAAACGGTGGGCAAAACAATGGAATAGTAAAAATTTAAAAAAACCAGAATCCGGGAAGATGTATAAGCTTTGAGAATCTTAGAAATTGCGAGGTCTAGTGATGAGATGAGAGGAATCCAGTTGAAAGCAAAGTGATAGTAAAGATTAGGCCATCTACAGCAGCAAGTTGAGCCATTGTGCCGAAACCCTAACAGAGCAACAGAGGAACCAGCCGCCACCCTTCATCTTTTATACATATATATATATATAACCTTGATTCCAAAAAAATTCCCGCAAGATAAGATGGGATGATTTTAGACCAATCAACATCACTAATGTCCTTTCTAAAGTTATCACCAAGATTATCAGCACCAGACTCCAACCTCATCTTCAGCAGCTTATCAGCAAGAATCAGGTGGCTTTTGTGAAAGGAAGGCAAATAACTGATAACATCCTTTTGGCTCAGGAACTGCTATTGGATCTATATAGAAAATGTAGAGGCAGCAATCTCATTATGAAATTGGCTATTTAAAAAGCCTATGATACAATTAACTGGAATTTTATTTTGGATACCTTGAATGCTAGGGGCTTCTCTGGGGACTTTGTCAATTTGATTAGAAGATGGCTCATTTGCAACAACCATTCTATCTTAATTAATGGCAAGAGCCAAGGTTTCTTCAATGCCACTAGGGGAATTAAACAAGGAGATCCCTTTTCCCCTATTATCATTATTTTGGCTATGGATTATCTTTCTAGGCTTCTTAATTAAAAGTTTCTATCTTCCCCACAATTAGACTATCAGCACAAATCCAATATTAGTGTGAGTCATCTATCTTATGCAGATGATATAATCATTTTCTCTAAGGCTACCAAGAATGCAGTAAAGTTGCTCAATCAAATACTTAAACACTTTCAAAGATCATCTGATATGTATCTTAACAAACAGAAATGTCAAATTTTTGCTAGCTCTCATACTCTTCCACAAATTAAGCAATGGATTACACAACACACTGGATTTAGCTTGGCCTCTTTACCTATCAATTATCTCGGTGTTCAATTAATAAAAGGGAGAACTAAACAAACTCAATTCAATGGGGGTAATTGATCAAATTCAGAAATAGCTTCAATGTTGGACAAATTTCTTCCTATCAAATAGAGGTAGGATCACTCTTCTCAAAAGCATCTTAACTTCTATCCCTTCCTATGCTCTTCAAATGTTCACTATGAAGAAGGGGACTCAGATAAGTCTTGAAAGAATGTTTAATAAATTTATTTGGGCTAGTCAGAAGAAATAGTTTCATTGGTTAGCTTGGCATAATTTGTGTAAGCCTCTACATACAGGTGGTTTATGCTTTAAGGATTTTAAGCATCTTAGTGTCATTAATCTTTGTAAACTTTGGATAAAGTTTAGAGCCCAAGATAGTCTTTGGGATTTGTTTATGAAGGGGAAATACTGCAAGACTGTGCACCCTAACTTGGCTGAGAAGAAAGTTGGGGATTCCCGGCTGTGGACTAAACTTTTGGAGGTGAGGCATAAA
>JXCR01131406.1:62309-81002 GCA_002079205.1 Phalaenopsis hybrid cultivar
ATACTACATTTAACATAGAAAGAGGAAAGTTTACCTTAACTCCATTCTTCACCTTCCAAGTTCCTCTTCCATCGGTAAGAAAAGAAATAACTCAACCCAAGGCCTCATTCGTAGTAGAAAATGACTTATATTGGTAGCTATACACATCTTCTAACTGATAAAATTCATTAATCTTCCACCATTTTCCCACAAACAAACACAAAGTCTTCAGAAGTTTCCTTGAAATTGGCGTAGAACTCCATCACTACGCCAATAATTACCTCGGCAGTAAAGTAGCAGAAATTATCTTATTTCCAAGCATTAATTATTCTCTCAACTTCTCCTCCTGGACTATTGAAGCAAATGTTTGCCTTGTAATTGACAAAAATTTGATCATCAAAATCCACTTTTCTTTTTCTTATGCTCATTCTAGATGTCATGNATTCTCTCAACTTCTCCTCCTAGACTATTGAAGCAAATGTTCGCCTTGTAATTGACAAAAATTTGATCATCAAAATCCACTTTTCTTTTTCTTATGCTCATTCTAGATGTCATGATAAATCTACAAAAGTATTATAAAATCCAAATAAATTCCCAAAAATTCCAAAAATCACAATGTGAAATGTTTTAAACTTAAATCTACTAAGTAAGAGTTCTTCACCAAAGGATTTTCTCAAAATCTTCCAAGAAAAGACTTAAAATTTTGGATCTCGGCAATGTGAGATAAATCCTTGGTGAAAATAAAAATTTTTGAGTTCAAAGTGTAGCTCTTACATTGCAAACTTTTTTTGCCTTAGAATAGCTTCAAATCCGAGTAATAACAAGCCCAAGATGCAAAAACCAGAGGTTGAAGGTGACTCAAGGGGTAAAAATGGCCTTTCACTGTGTCAATCGCAAATTTTAAAGGTGTTAAGATCAGTTTGGGCTGAGGGAGATGTTGGCGCCCATCTAGTGTCGTTGGCTCTAGAGGCCAAAAATTCACAATTTTAATTGGTTCAAACTACTAGGTCTGCCATTGTATTTATTCAATAATAATGTCCTCTTTAATATTGGACTTGCTTTGGGAGGACCATTAAAAATGGATTTCCCTACTTAGAACCTATCTAGGCCTTCAGTGGCTAGAATTTTTGTGGAAAGGGATATCACTCTACCTGAGGTAGAGGAGATTTGGTTAGGGTTGGAAGAGAAGGGGCGTTGGTAGAACATTGTCATGGAGTAGGGCCTTATTACTGCCCTCACTGCAGTATATTACACCATACCCAAAATAGATGTTACAGGCTTCATCCCACTTCTAAGAACAATTAAAAGGTTCTAGCCAGGAGAATTCAGACCCTTCTGAAGCTAAAAAAATTAGTTACTGGTAACAATGTTGTAGTGGACTCTTCCCAAGTGGTGATATAGCCCTCTACGCATCCGATACAGCCTAAAGTTTTACTTTTCACTCCTTCTAAATTAGCTAAAGTGGCAGAACTGACTAATGTAAACCAGAAGCTATGCTCTAAGCCTCCCAAGGAATTTAGTATAACTTATGAACATAACTCTCTGATAGCTGCCCCTTTCCCTCCTCAAATTTCTTCGCCTGTAGTGGCTCCCACCCTTAGGGCCCTGCTAGAGATGAACTAGGATTTGGACCATGATTAGCACACCCAAAAAGCCAAGAGGAAAAATAAGTTTAATTCAAAATTGTAAAGGCTACAGGAATGCCCCTCAACTGTTATTGTCAGCCCCTCAAGAGTTGACACCCCCTCTAAAACAATGAGAGGGAGAGGAAGATCCAGTTCCCAACCCTCTCCCCATGGTTAATTTTCTTTGTTGGAACATAAGGGGTATTGCACATCCCCAATCTTTCAAAAGGCTTCTTGACCTTAATAAGAAAAATAAACTCTGGTGCATCTTTATTCTGGAATGTATGGCCCATAAACATCACCAAAAGATAATCAACAAATTTTCTCGATTTTCCCATTTTACAAAAATCAACAATAAGATTTGGGTTCTTTGCAAAAAAGAAATTTCATGGACTGCACTATTAGACCATTCTCAAATGGTCCATCTCTGTTTTTCTATGAATGGTAATTCTGGCTTTATGACCTTTATCTATGTTGGATGTAACAAGGCCTCCACAGTGGAGCTCTGGTCTATTCTAAATTCAATTACCTCAAACATGCCTGCCAATTGGTTGGTCGGTGGAGATTTTAACTATACTGCTACTTCAGCTGAGAAGATTGGGGGAAGGCCTTCTAACCTCTCCAAGATCACTTATGTGATAACATGCAGGCAGCTGGTCTTTTTTATTTGGGCTTCACTGGCCATTCCTTCACTTGGAGTAGAGGTAATATTTGGGAAGGCATGATAGAATTTTTGCTAATGATCTTTGGCTCCAACAATTCCTTCACACTTTTGTTACACATTTAAGCATGGCTAGCTCTGACCACAGACCACTCCTAATTTATATTGATGCTCCCCCTCCTTTCCCCTATTCTCCTCCTCCTTTCATATACATTAATCTTTAGTTTGAGCACCCCTTTTTCACTGCCAGGGTGGCTGCAAATTGGGGTGGTATAATTCATGAAGATTCTTTAATCAAGTTATGGCTTCTTCATCTTAAAATGAGTAAAGCCCTCAAAACCTGGGGATGGAATGGTTTTGAGAATTTTTTTTTGGTTGTGTAGGCTAGTAAAAATGAGGTTAACGCTCATGAATTAGTTGTACTAAATTAGAAAGAGGAGGAAAATTCCTTAATTATGGCACAGGAGAGACTTCTCACTGTAATTGAATGGCAGGAGTCTTTTCTCAGTAAAAAAGCNACTCATGAATTAGTTGTACTAAATTAGAAAGAAGAGGAAACTTCCTTAATTATGGCACAGGAGAGACTTCTCACTGTAATTGAATGGCAGGAGTCTTTTCTCAGTAAAAAAGCTGCCATCAATTAATTTGATGATTGCGATAGGAATACTAAGATCTATCATGTTTAAATAAAGTATAAAAGGNTTTGATCCTAGCAAGGAGCCCTCTGTTGTGCCTATTTGGTTCAAACTACTAGGTCTGCCATTGTATTTCTTCAATAATAATGTCCTCTTTAATATTGGACTTGCTTTGGGAGGACCATTAAAAATGGATTTCCCTACTTACAACCTATCTAGGCCTTCAGTGGCTAGAATTTTTGTGGAAAGGGATATCACTCTACCTGAGGTAGAGGAGATTTGGTTAGGGTTGGAAGAGAAGGGGCATTGGTAGAACATTGTCATGGAGCAGGGCCTTATTACTGCCCTCACTGCAGTATATTTCACCATACCCAAAATAGATGTTACAGGCTTCATCCCACTTCTAAGAACAATTAAAAGGTTCTAGCCAGGAGAATTCAGACCCTTCTGCAGCTAAAAAATTTAGTTACTGGTAACAATGTTGTAGTGGACTCTTCCCAAGTGGTGATACAGCCCTCTACGCATCTGATACAACCTAAAATTTTACCTTTCACTCCTTCTAAATTAGCTGAAGTGGCAAAACTGACTAATGTAAACTAAAAGCTATGCTCTAAGCCTTCCAAGGAATTTAGTATAACTTCTGAACAAAACTCTCTGATAGCTGCCCCTTTCCCTCCTCAAATTTCTTTGCCTGTAGTGGCTCCCACCCTTGGGGCCCTGTTAGAGATGAACTAGGATTTGGACCAAGATTAGCACACCCAAAAAGCCAAGAGGAAAAATAAGTTTAATTCAAAATTCTAGAGGCTACAGGAATGCCCCTCAACTGTTATTGTCAGCCCCTCAAGAGTTGACTCCCCCTCTAGAACAATGAGAGGGAGAGGAAGATCCAGTTCCCAACCCTCTCCCCATGGTTAATTTTCTTTGTTGGAACATAAGGGGTATTGCACATCCCCAATCTTTCAAAAGGCTTCTTGACCTTAATAAGAAAAATAAACTCTGGTGCATCTTTATTCTGGAATGTATGGCCCATAAACATCACCAAAAGATAATCAACAAATTTTCTCGATTTTCCCATTTTACAAAAATCAACAATAAGATTTGGGTTCTTTGCAAAAAAGAAATTTCATGGACTGCACTATTAGACCATTCTCAAATGGTCCATCTCTGTTTTTCTATGAATGGTAATTCTGGCTTTATGACCTTTATCTATGTTGGATGTAACAAGGCCTCCACAGTGGAGCTCTGGTCTATTCTACATTCAATTACCTCAAACATGCCTGCCAATTGGTTGGTCGGTGGAGATTTTAACTATACTGCTACTTCAGCTGAGAAGATTGGGGGAAGGCCTTCTGACCTCTCCAAGATCACTTCCTTATGTGATAACATGCAGGCAGCTGGCCTTTTTGATTTGGGCTTCACTGGCCATTCCTTCACTTGGAGTAGAGGTAATATTTGGGAAGGCATGATAGAATTTTTCTTAATGATCTTTGGCTCCAACAATTCCTTCACACTTTTGTTACACATTTAAGCATGGCTAGCTCTGACCACAGACCACTCCTAATTTATATTGATGCTCCCCCTCCTTTCCCCTATTCTCCTCCTCCTTTCATATACATTAATCTTTAGTTTGAGCACCCCTTTTTCACTGCCAGGGTGGCTGCAAATTGGGGTGGTATAATTCATGAAGATTCTTTAATCAAGCTATGGCTTCTTCATCTTAAAATGAGTAAAGCCCTCAAAACCTGGGGATGGAATGGTTTTGAGAATTTTTTTTTGGTTGTGTAGGCTAGTAAAAATGAGGTTAACGCTCATGAATTAGTTGTACTAAATTAGAAAGAGGAGGAAAATTCCTTAATTATGGCACAGGAGAGACTTCTCACTGTAATTGAATGGCAGGAGTCTTTTCTCAGTAAAAAAGCTGCCATAAATTAATTTGATGATGGCGATAGGAATACTAAGATCTATCATGTTTAAATAAAGTATAAAAGGAAGTGCAATACTATCCTTGGAATCCAAAATTATGAGGGACAATTGATTAATGAAAATGAGGCTATTGTTGAAAATTCTGTGGCTTTCTTCCTGCAGGAGTTATCTCAAGCACAAGCTGACAGAATCCCCATTTATTCCAACATGTTTAGTTAAGAGCTACCATACACCAGAAACATCTCTTTGACAAATCCCCTCGATGAGCATAAAATCTCGGAGGTAGTAAAATCCATTGACAGTTTTAAGACTACAGGACCTGATGGGTTTACTGTAGATTTTTTTAGGAAAACTTGGGGAATCAACAAGACTGATATGATAAAGGGCATATAAATATTCTTTCAAGGAAATAACCTCCCACAATATTTTTATGCCTCATGTATGGTGTCAATACCAAAAGAGACCGACAAAAGTAATTTGAATAATTACATACCTATCAGCTTAATCCCTGTGCTAAACAAGGTCATCAGCAAGATCATAGTGGTCAGACTCCAACCACACCTTGTGAAGCTCATCAGCCCCAACCAGACTATTTTTTTTAAAGGCAGATACATTGCTGATAATGTTCTCTTAGCTCAAGAACTGTTGTTAAACTTAGACAAGTCTTGTACATGAGGTAATTTGATATATATGTTGGATATAAAAAAATCATATGACACAATATGTTGGGAATTCTTATTAGAGATTCTAAATGCTAGGAGGTTCAACAATGATTTCAATGATCTTATTTCCAAATGGCTTAAAAACAATGTGCATTCAATTCTTATTAATGGTTGATCCCGTGGACAATTTACTGCTACTAGAGGCTTGCAACTAAGGGATCCTTTTTACCTCACCATATTCATACTAGCTTTGGACTATTTATCCAGAATGTTGGAAAGATACCTGCTCTCCACTTCTTATTACAGGTACGATCATATATCCTATTTGGCTATATCACATTTGGTTTATGCAGATGACATAATGGTTTTATCTAGAGCTAATAAAAATGTAGTTAAAAAAGTATCAAAGTGTCTCCAATTATTTCAACTGCATTATGGACTGCTTCTCAATACTAGCACATATAATATGATTTTCAATAGAAAAATTTCCCCCAACACTAAGAATTTGATTCTTGACTTTATCAGTTTCTCTGAAGCACTCATTCATCTCAAATATTTGAATGTTCTACTCATTAAAGTAAGAACTAAATATATACAATTTGAATAGGTTCTAGGAAAGTTCATTGATCAACTTTCTGGCTGGACTCACTCCTTTCTCGCTAGTGGAGGCAGAATTACCTTACTTAAGAGCATCCTCACCACTTTACCCACTTATATTCTACAAATCACCACCATGAAGAAGAGTACTCAACTGCAGATGGAAAGGGTGTTCAACATGTTCACGTGGTTAGGGCAAATACAACAATTTCAGTGGGCTAGTTGGCAAAAGATTGTCGAACCCACTCTTGCTGGGGGTCTTGGCTTCAAAGGTTTGCAACAGTTGCGGCAAGTAATTTTTTGTAAAATCTAGATAAAATTTAGGCAACAAGATTCCTTGTGGGCCAAATTCATGCTAGGAAAATACTGCATAGAGACCCATCCCAATTTGTTTAATAGGAAAGTGGGTGACTCCAGGATATGGTTTCATATGCTGAAAGTAAGAAATATGGCTGAGGATTTGTTCTTATGGGACCTTGGAAAAGGAATGATACGTTTTTTTATTTGAACACTAGTGTCCAAAAGAGATGCTACAAGCAAATACTACTGAATCTAATCCCAATCTTAGGGTGGCTGATTGCTGGGAAGGAGACCATTGGTCAATGCATATATTGAATTCTCTGTTGGAAGAATCAACTCTAAAAATCTCAACTGTGACCTTTGACAGGACCAGAAGGGATAAAATTGTGTGGCAAGCTCATTTCAATTAGAGCATCAATTCCAAACTAAATAGATGGTCGTTTGTGCCTTAGGGAGAGGCCATTTGGAGCAATTTCTTCTCCTCATCCATGTCGGTATGTGCTGGAGGATCTTCCACAAATTGATATCAACTGTTGATATTCTTAAGTTGAAGGGCCTAAGAGGTCCATCTAGAAGATGACTATGTCTGACTGCAGATGAATCCATCCCACTTTTGTTCTTTGAATGCAGTTCCTCTCAAGAGGTTTGGAGAGAGTTCACCAAGCTACTTCTAATGAACATGCTGCACTTACAATGGTATCACTTGAACTCTTGTTGGAATAGCTGGGCTGCTGCCAAGTATGGTCTTATTCCTTTCCTTGTTTGGTTTCTCTGGATGGCAAGAAACCATACAAAAGTTGAGTAGAGCCAACCCTCAGCCAATAAAGCAACAAGGAAATGCATATCCTACCTATTAAAGCTTATCAAACATAACAAATTCCCTATTATATGTATAGTCATATTGGCTGAATAGATCACTTTACCTAATATTATCAAAGTGCAGTGGAAATCACGCTCTCAACCTTTTCTAAAAGTGAATATTAATGGAAGCTTCTCAGATCTTATTTCAAGTGTTGGGGCAGTTTTCAGGAACCAAGATGGCCAGTGTATTCTTTTCTTCTCTGCACCTACTATAGCTAAAGATGCTATAAAGGCTTAAATCATTGTAGTGTACTAGGTTCTTAGATTGTCTAGCATGTCAAATTGGGATCACCTTTGGGTTAAGGTGGACACTTCAAGCCAACTGCTGCTCTTAAATGGGGTTGAATTCCCCTCCTGGAAACATTCCCGATGATTTCATAAGATCAACTCAATTAAATCCTCCCTCATGGTTCAAGCTTCTTTCATTTATAGAGAAGGAAATGCTCCAACCAATTGGCTTGCTAGACTAGGCCTTTCTACTGCTATTGTTAATGTATTTTCTTCCCCACCCCCTCCTCTTCTTTTCCTGCTAGAGTGAGACCTTTTGGAGGTTCCCCATCTAAGAATTGTATTTGAATCTTCAATGCAATAGAGGCTCCAATTTCTTTTTAATATATATATATATATATATACCTATATATAAAGAAACTAAATAACTTCTAATTCATTAAACTAAAAAAGGGTACAAAACTAGGAGTAAGAGTTCCCAAACACCTCATTTAAACTACAAGTCTAATAAAACACACACACACACACAGATATATATGTATATATATACATATCTCAAGATGGAGGTGGCGGCGCAGAAAGCTCTGCTAGGATTTCCCTCAGAGAGGATCTTTACGGTTGATTGTTAAGGTGAAGGTGGTGGTGTGGCTTTCTACTGAAGACCCTTGGTAGGATTTATTCTTGGCCTGGTTTGCACCTATTAGAGGAGCTTTTGTTTTCCCGGGTCTTTGGTTTTGATTTTAGAGGAACTGTTCCATTGGTCTCTGTTTAGCCTTGGGATCTTCTACTCCCTGTCTGAACTTTGATAGCTTGGAAGCTTGTTCTTACTTTGGCCTAATTGGTTGGGAGTTTGAATTTTCGTGGACTCTAATTTCTCTCTTTGTATTTTATCTATATTGGATTTGATTTATGGTCGCTGAGCTAGTGGCTGTTGACCCAAATTTTATGGGCAAACAATTTTATGCTACTGTGACTGGTTTGGAACCAAAAGGTAGCTCTCTTGGTGACAAATTGGTGTTTCCTCAAGTCTACTATGATTGCATGGAAGGGAAAGTGGATTGTGACCTAATACTAAAAGGGAGTAAGAAGGGTGGAAACCATGCAGTTATCTTCTCACAGTAGGAAGTGAATAGCTTGGCATAGACTTACAGATTCACTCTGATAGGCAAATTTATCATGGCTCACCCAAAGATGGATTCCATCAGGAAAGCATTTGATGATATGTTGCTTGTAGGAAATTGGAAAATTGGCCTTTTTGATGGAAGGCATGTAATGATACATCTTACTAAAGAATAGGACTATGCCAAAGTATTCTCTAAGAAGCTTATACAGATTGAAGACTATTCAATGAAGCTTTTATAGTGGACTCCAGCATTTGATCCAAAGAAAGAATTACCCATCATACCTATTTGGTACAAGTTGCCTAATCTAAAACTGCACTTCTTCAATCATAGAGTTTTGTTCTCTATTGGGGCATTACTAGGTTGTCCAATGAAACTAGACATCTCTACTTTTAATTTATCAAGCCCTTTTGTGGCCAGAATCCTTATTGAAATAGACATCATCCTACCTCCCATTGAGGAAGTATGGATGGGGATAGCTAATGATGGGAACCATCAACCCATTATAATGGAACAACAACCATATTATTGCAATCACTATTGTATGTTTGGACATACACAAGATAATTGTTATAGATTACATCCAAACTTTGAAACTTCATCTAAATTAGGAAAAGAACCTTTGTTACCAGATAAGGAGAGAGGGGAAAAAGATAAAATTGAGATAAACAATACAGAAGTTTGAAAACATATAAGAGAAGATCTTGAACCTGAATTCCAAAGAGAGGAATTAGATGATAGAATGAATACAGAAAGGGACACTCCAAGATGGGTGAACCCTGCTAAAATAGAGGCTGAACAAATAGATCTTGACCCTAACCCAGAAATAATGGAAGATGCAAGAGCTGAAGAAACACCTACACAAAATGAAATACAAATTCAACCCTCAATAGTTCCCCCAGTCCCAGATAAAATCCATGAAATGCAACAACTCATGNGATATTGAGGAAATTAACGACAAACATTCTATTTTTTTAAGCCTTGGAGAAAATGTCAACCTATGTGAAGTTCATGAGGGATATACTTAATAAGAAAAGTAATTTTACAGATAATGAGACTGTTGCACTCACTGAGGAGTGTAGCGCTATAATTTAGAAGAAGCTTCTCGAAAAGCTTAAAGATCCTGGAAGTTTTAGGAAGAGAAAATTTTACATACTCATAAAGGAGTGCTACTAGCGAAAGTTTTCTGGAAAAGCTTTGTGTGATTTATGATCCATTAATAATCTTATGCCTTTATTATTTTTTAGAAGCTTGGGTTTAGGAGATATTTTACCAACAACTGTAACTCTGCGGTTAGCTGATCGTTCGATTACTTATCCTATAGGAGTTATTGAAGATGTTTTTCTGAAAGTTGATAAATTTATCTTTCCTGTGGATTTTATTATATTAGATATGAAGGAAGATAAAGAAATTCCTATCATTTTAGGAAGACCATTCCTTGCCACTGAAAGAGCTTTGATAAATGTGTAAAAAGGAGAACTATTTATGAGAATTAGTGATCAAGAGGTTACATTTAATATTGCAAAATCAATGAGATACCCTGCAAAAGAGGAAGAGTTTGAATGCTTTAGAATGTATATCTTAGAATATTTAAGCCATAAATAATTCACGAAGACATTGAAAAAGAATTTTGAAAGAGAAAATTTGGAATGTGAAGATGAGGATAAAATTCAAGATGAATCTAACGAAGTGAGTAATGAAGATTTGGATTATGTTCAGAAAAAGTTATAAATTTTAGATCCTATATGTAGTAACAAGAATTTAATTTCATCTATTCAGAAATCTTCTGAACTAGAAATGAAAACACTTCCTAAATATTTAAAGTATGCATTCTTAGGATATTAATCCACATTAATTGTTATTATATCGTTAGAATTAACTTATACACAAGAACAACAGTTGTTGGAAATTTTGAGAAGATATAAGAAAGCATTTAGATAAAAATTAGCTGATATTAAGGGAATCAATCCATCAAATTGTCTGCATAGAATTTCATTGGAAGATCAACATGAACAAAGAGCTGATCCTTAAAGGAGATTGAATCCTCTGATGAAACAAGCTGTTAAGAAAGAGATTTTAAAATGGTTAGATGTTGGAATAACATATCCTATTTCAGACAATGATTGGGTAAGTCCAATTCACTATGTTCCAAAGAAAAGAGGTGTGACTTGATCTCGAGAAAATATAGTTGTCTAAATTTTATAAAGTTGAATCCGCTTTACAATGTCGTCAAAAAATTGATGTGGTATTTTATGAATAATAACGTTAAGCACTTGAAGTTGGGATTCTATGTAAGTGTACATATTGTTATCAAGTAATATAAGACTTTCTGTTTAAGTCCCAAATATCGATCCTACGGAAAATGTTTAAATTTGAAATGGTAAATTAACTAGGAAATTTACAGAAATCAAACAAAATTACTGTCACTAATTTTGAAAGTTTAAGATATTATCAAAGCTAAATTATTTACTACTAGTAGAATTTAAAAGCAGGTTTTAAAATTAATAACTACTAAGTTATGTTTATGTGATGAAGTTTTCTAATGTGAAAAAGCATCCTTGCCACTACAATGAGTTTTTGGTGAAATGAGATGATATAAATGGTTTAGATATGTATTGTGCCAAATAGGAGCAATTTTAATTCTCTACTCTGATTCAGTGTTATAGAAAATCTTTGGTTAATCTTAGATTTACTCCCTAAATACGTGGCTAGGCTAGGAGGATATTGGCTCCCTCTCCAGAGCTTTTACTTCCCTTCCTCTGAAGGGTAACTCTTGCTTTAATTTTGAAACACTAAGATTTAATTAAGGATTTTTGTTTTGTCACCCTAGAAATCTCCAATTCTACACCCAACAAAGTATATTTCACTATTTATTTGCACTTAATCTCATGAACAAAATACTCCTTGATGAACTTAAATGTGATTCACTCTCTATTGTAGAACTCAAACTCTATCTCCTGGATCATACGTTTCACAACATATTTTAACAATTCAATTGGCCAGATCAAAAAGTAAATTAAGAGTGGAGTTGAAAAACCATTACAATTTATTTTAAGTTTTAACATTAGTACATCCACATTATCTCTTCATTTCACCATATCTCAGAGTATGGAGAAAGATAAAGGAATCTACTCAAACTTCATGAGAAAGATACAACACAATGCAAATTTCATATACAAAATAAAGTTCATACAATAAAAATAAACAATTAACACTTATCTAAAACCCTTTCTTAAAGCAAATCCTTTATAGCCTCTTAAAAATGTAGGGAGATAAAATCTCTCACTTCTCTTCCTCTCCAACACTTCTTAGAGAAGAATCCACACTTAAACTCACCACAAAAACTCAAATCTATAAAAGCAATAACTAACTAATGGTACGAAATGGCGTGGAATGTAGTTGTGTGAAGAGGAAAATTTAAAATGAGTGGAAGAAGTTGAAATGGTGCGAGGGGGGAGTTTCTGATCAAATTTTGGCCCAAAATAGAGCCTAGGTCGATTCTCCAATTGGTGCATCCAAAAGATCTTCAAAAAGCATCCATATTCATCAAATCTTCTAGAAACAAGGCTTACACCGACACTGGCACCGTCGGTGCCCATCTTGGCATTGTCGGAGCTAGAGGCCCGTAATTAAATCATAAGTTTTTGTCAAATGGCGCCGTCGACACTGAACAAATTTTTAACTTCTTCATTTTTGCTCCAAATTTCATCTTTTTTGCTTCCTTTTTCCTCCAAGTCTTCAAAATAAATAGCTTGCAACAAAACATAGAAAATACCTTCCATTAAAGTGTAATAACACCAAAAATGTGTATAAAATATGGGTCTAAAAATGCATATATTTTTTTTATCAAAACCCCCCAAACTTAAATGTTACTTGTCCTCAAGTAACTCCTTTATTACAAAAAAATTGATTTATGGTAAATATTTTAACTTCTAGATTTCCATATCTTAATTCACTAGAGAAAATAACATCACTTAAGAAAAATTCAAAATAACTCCAGTTAATATTAAAGGTATAAGAATATTTAGTAGTCAAGTCTAAGATTTTTATTCTCTTTTCCTTTCAAGAAAAATTGTAAATTATTTATATTAAAGCCACTTAGAATATCCATACGAAAAAGAACTTCATGAAACTTTACTATTAAATATGCTAATACTAAAATATAAGTTTAGAAAATGTAGCCAAGCCTTCTTTTTTAAGTTGATTTAAGTGAAGCCAATTTTTAATTAGGCATTTCCTCAAGCTTCTCCTCACATGTTTTTTTCTTTTCTTTTCTTTTCTTTTCATTGTTCTCTTTTCTTTTCAGGATTATTTTCATTTCTTTTTTCTTTTCTTTTTCTTTTTCTTTTCTTGTGAGGATTACTATATTTGGATAGCCTTTAATGATTTTGAACTTCACTATCCCTTTTTTAAAGTTAAAAACTTTTCACATTCCTTCACTTAATAAATTTATATTAGCTTTAAAGATTTTTCATAAAATGTTAATTTTTTCTTCTTACAAGAATCTCTAAGATTCTTAATACTTCAAAAATACAAATTCCTTTACTAAAATAGAAAAATATAGTCTTATACTATCATACCAACTAATATTAATCTCTAAAATTAACCTTTATTATTTAAAAATTTTACTTAATTTTACTATATATTTAGAAACATATTTATAATTATCTAAAGTTTCCCTCTAATACCATAGGTCATGTTAATTTTTAAAATATTTTAAAAATATAGCTAATTGAGGACAAATAAAATTAAGTTTCTTTTCTTTAAAAGGAATTTCTCTTCCCCTCAAACTTAATTTTTAAAAGATTTTAAATGAAGAACTTAAAAAATTAAGGGTTAAAGAAAACATTTAATACATAAAGAAAAGACATACTTGTTGAAGGTTCTGATTTGAAACTTAACTTTGAAAAATTGCACGTGCTTATATGAAAAGCTACAAAATTAAAACATTAAATAGCACATAATACATATAAAAAAAATTGTTGAGAAAGAATTAACTACAAATACATCAAACAAAGACTAAAAACTAATAATAGTATTTAAAACAGTCTCATTAATCCACATTTCACAACACCACATACAACAACAAAAGAAATACCACAGTCCACAAACAAACTGTCTCAAAAATAAAGTACAATTAAACATAAACTAAAAAAAATTTAATTAAAGCATCACCAATCATCATCATCTTCTTCTTCTTCATCCACATCCAAGTTCTGCTGCTGATATGGAGTAAAAACAGGGTGTGTAGGAAATTGAACTGAGTGATCACCCTTCATAAATTTGACCATTGTATCATCATAAGCAGCATCATATTCAAAATTTTGTCTTATCAAATCATCAAAGTGAGCATTTCTTCCCTCCATATTTTCCATTCTATGATCCATTCTAAAAAATATCTCCTTGTTGGATCATCATTTGTTCCATAAGTTCTTCGATAGTAGGGGTACTAGAAGTACCTAAACTAGAAGGAATATCCCTGGTCCTACTTCCAGATCTCCATCCAACATGAGATTCATAAGTCATTATATCGGCAGGCCCAATAGGTCTTAGAGGTTCAATCTTGTCTTCCTCTGGTCTATAATCAATTCCTGCCCATTCACATAATGTGAAGATCAAGGCAGGGTGTGCTAAACTTCCAATAGTCTTCCAAATGCAATAGATCTAGTGTTTCTATAAATAATAGAGCCTACATATATTCTTTTCATCTGCTGGATATAGAAGTTTAAGATGGCTCTATCCCTTGTAACCTCACTATGATGATTTGTTGGCATCATTCTTCTAGAAATAAAATGCTGTCATGCCTTAGATACTACATTTAACATAGAAAGAGGAAAGTTTACCTTAACTCCATTCTTCACCTTCCAAGTTCCTCTTCCATCGGTAAGAAAAGAAATAACTCAACCCAAGGCCTCATTCGTAGTAGAAAAAGACTTATATTGGTATCTATACACATCTTCTAACTGATAAAATTCATTAATCTTCCTCGGAATAAGCTCCACCATTTACCCACGAACAAACACAAAGTCTTCAGAAGTTTCCTTGAAATTGGCGTTGAACTCCATCACTACGCCAATAATTACCTCAGCAGTAAAGTAGCAGAAATTCTCTTATTTCCAAGCATTAATTATTCTCTCAACTTCTCCTCCTGGACTATTGAAGCAAATGTTCGCCTTGTAATTGACAAAAATTTGATCATCAAAATCCACTTTTCTTTTTCTTATGCTCATTCTAGATGCCATGATAAATCTACAAAATTATTATAAAATCCAAATAAATTCCCAAAAATTCCAAAAATCACAATGTGAAATGTTTTAAACTTAAATCTTCTAAGTAAGAGTTCTTCACCAAAGGATTTTCTCAAAATCTTCCAAGAAAAGCCTTAAAATTTTGGATCTCGGCAATGTGAGATAAATCCTTGGTGAAAATAAAAAATTTTGAGTTCAAAGTGTAGCTCTTACATTGATAAGATGAAATCCAAACTTTGTTTTCCTTAGAATAGCTTCAAATCCGAGTAATAACAAGCCCAAGATGCAAAAACCAGAGGTTGAAGGTGACTCAAGGGGTAAAAATGGCCTTTCACTGTGTCAATCGTAAATTTTAAAGGTGTTAGGATCGGTTTGGGCTGAGGGCGATGTTGGCGCCCATCCAGTGTCGTTGGCTCTAGAGGCCAAAAATTCACAATTTTAATTGGTTCAAACTACTAGGTCTGCCATTGTATTTATTCAATAATAATGTCCTCTTTAATATTGGACTTGCTTTGCGAGGACCATTAAAAATGGATTTCCCTACTTACAACCTATCTAGGCCTTCAGTGGCTAGAAATTTTGTGGAAAGGGATATCACTCTACCTGAGGTAGAGGAGATTTGGTTAGGGTTGGAAGAGAAGGGGCGTTGGTAGAACATTGTCATGGAGCAGGGCCTTATTACTACCCTCACTTCTAAGAACAAAATAGATGTTACAGGCTTCATCCCACTTCTAAGAACAATTAAAAGGTTCTAGCCAGGAGAATTCAGACCCTTCTGCAGCTAAAAAATTTAGTTACTGGTAACAATGTTGTAGTGGACTCTTCCCAAGTGGTGATACAGCCCTCTACGCATCCGATACAGCCTAAAATTTTACCTTTCACTCCTTCTAAATTAGCTAAAGTGGCAGAACTGACTAATGTAAACCAGAAGCTATGCTCTAAGCCTCCCAAGGAATTTTATATAACTTATGAACATAACTCTCTGATAGCTGCCCCTTTCCCTCCTCAAATTTCTTTGCCTGTAGTGGCTCCCACCCTTAGGGCCCTGTTAGAAATGAACTAGGATTTGGACCAAGATTAGCACACCCAAAAAGCCAAGAGGAAAAATAAATTTAATTCAAAATTGTAGAGGCTACAGGAATGCCCCTCAACTATTATTGTCAGCCCCTCAAGAGTTGACTCCCCCTCTAGAACAATGAGAGGGAGAGGAAGATCCAGTTCCCAACCCTCTCCCCATGGTTAATTTTCTTTGTTGGAACATAAGGGGTATTGCACATCCCCTATCTTTCAAAAGGCTTCTTGACCTTAATAAGAAAAATAAACTCTGGTGCATCTTTATTCTGGAATGTATGGCCCATAAACATCACCAAAAGATAATCAACAAATTTTCTCGATTTTCCCATTTTACGAAAATCAACAACAAGATTTGGGTTCTTTGCAAAAAAGAAATTTCATGGACTGCACTATTATACCATTCTCAAATGATCCATCTCTGTTTTTCTATGAATGGTAATTCTGGCTTTATGACCTTTATCTATGTTGGATGTAACAAGGCCTCCACAGTGGAGCTCTGGTCTATTCTACATTCAATTACCTCAAACATGCCTGCCAATTGGTTGGTCGGCGGAGATTTTAACTATACTGCTACTTCAGCTGAAAAGATTGGGGGAAGGCCTTCTAACCCCTCCAAGATCACTTCCTTATGTGATAACATGCAGGCAGCTGGCCTTCTTGATTTGGGCTTCACTGGCCATTCCTTCACTTGTAGGAGAGGTAATATTTGGGAAGGCATGATAGAATTTTTGCTAATGATCTTTGGCTCCAACAATTCCTTCACACTTTTGTTACACCATTAAGCATGGCTAGCTCTGACCACAGACCACTCCTAATTTCTATTGATGCTCCCCCTCTTTTCCCCCATACTCCTCCTCCTTTCATATACATTAATCTTTAGTTTGAGCACCCAAATTGGGGTGGTATAATTCATGAAGATTCATTAATCAAGTTATGGCTTCTTTATCTTAAAATGAGTAAAGCCCTCAAAACCTGGGGATGGAATGGTTTTGAGAATTTTTTCTTGGTTGTGGAGGCTAGTAAAAAGGAGGTTAACGCTCATGAATTAGTTGTACTAAATTAGAAAGAAGAGGAAAATTCCTTAATTATGGCACAGGAGAGACTTCTCATTGTGATTGAATGACAGGAGTCTTTTCTCAGTAAAAAAGCTGCCATAAATTAATTTGATGATTGCGATAGGAATACTAAGATCTATCATGTTTAAATAAAGTATAAAAGGAAGTGCAATACTATCCTTGGAATCCAAAATTATGAGGGACAACTGATTAATGAAAATGAGGCTATTGTTGAAAATTCTGTGGCTTTCTTCCTGTAGGAGTTATCTCAAGCACAAGCTGACAGAATCCCCATTTATTCCAACATGTTTAGTTAAGAGCTACCATACACCAGAAACATCTCTTTGACAAATCCCCTCGATGAGCATAAAATCTCGGAGGTAGTAAAATCCATTGACAGTTTTAAGACTACAGGACCTGATGGGTTTACTGTAGATTTTTTCAGGAAAACTTGGGGAATCAACAAGACTGATATGACAAAGGGCATATACATATTCTTTCAAGGAAATAACCTCCCACAATATTTTTTAGCCTCATTTATGGTGTCAATACCAAAAGAGACCGAGAAAAGTAATTTGAATAATTACATACCTATCAGCTTAATCCCTGTGCTAAACAAGGTCATCAGCAAGATCATANGAGCCTCATTTATGGTGTCAATACCAAAATAGACCGACAAAAATAATTTGAATAATTACATACCTATCAGCTTAATCCCTGTGCTAAACAAGGTCATCAGCAAGATCATAGTGGTCAGACTCCAACCACACCTTGTGAAGCTCATCAGCCCCAACCAGACTATTTTTTTTAAAGGCAGATACATTGCTGATAATGTTCTCTTAGCTCAAGAACTGTTGTTAAACTTAGACAAGTCTTGTACATGAGGTAATTTGATATATATGTTGGATATAAAAAAATCATATGACACAATATGTTGGGAATTCTTATTAGAGATTCTAAATGCTAGGAGGTTCAACAATGATTTCAATGATCTTATTTCCAAATGGCTTAAAAACAATGTGCATTCAATTCTTATTAATGGTTGATCCCGTGGACAATTTACTGCTACTAGAGGCTTGCAACTAGGGGATCCTTTTTACTTCACCATATTCATACTAGCTTTGGACTATTTATCCAGAATGTTGGAAAGATACCTGCTCTCCACTTCTTATTNATTGTTAAACTTAGACAAGTCTTGTATATGAGGTAATTTGATATATATGTTGGATATCAAAAAATCATATGACACAATATGCTGGGAATTCTTATTAGAGATTCTAAATGCTAGGAGGTTCAACAATGATTTCAATGATCTTATTTCCAGATGGCTTAAAAACAATGTGCATTCAATTCTTATTAATGGCTGATCCCGTGGACAATTTACTGCTACTAGAGGCTTGCAACTAAGGGATCCTTTTTACCTCACCATATTCATACTAGCTTTGGACTATTTATCCAGAATGTTGGAAAGATACCTGCTCTCCACTTCTTATTACAGGTACGATCATATATCCTATTTGGCTATATCACATTTGGTTTATGCAGATGACATAATGGTTTTATCTAGAGCTAATAAAAATGTAGTTAAAAAAGTATCAAAGTGTCTCCAATTATTTCAACTGCATTATGGACTGCTTCTCAATACTAGCACATATAATATGATTTTCAATAGAAAAATTTCCCCCAACACTAAGAATTTGATTCTTGACTTTATCAGTTTCTCT
>JXCR01131406.1:128881-179233 GCA_002079205.1 Phalaenopsis hybrid cultivar
CATGTTATTTTTTAAAATATTTTAAAAATATAGCTAATTGAGGACAAATAAAATTAAGTTTCTTTTCTTTAAAAGGAATTTCTCTTCCCCTCAAACTTAAATTTTTAAAAGATTTTAAATGAAGAACTTAAAAAATTAAGGGTTAAAGAAAACATTTAATACATAAAGAAAAGACATACTTGTTGAAGGTTCTGATTTGAAACTTAACTTTGAAAAATTGCACGTGCTTATATGAAAAGCTACAAAACTTAAAGCATTAAATAGCACATAATACATATTAAAAAAATTGTTGAGAAAGAGTTAACTACAAATACATCAAACAAAGACTGAAAACTAATAACAGTATTAAAAACAGTCTCATTAATCCACATTTAACAACACAACATACAACAACAAAAAAANGAGCATTATTTAGCTCCTAATCTATCGATAAGGGAAAAATTTCCAAATAGGGTGGGGAGGTGGATCCCCAAAGCTAGAAAGAGAAAAGATACATGAAAACGCACCCCTAAGGGTTCCACTTCCCAAATTACAACTCCACACAAAAGAAAAATAAAAATAATACATACAAGTATACCCCAAAAAACCAAAAGGAACCCAAAATAAAGTCTACCTGTAAGTAAAAATCAGCCATATGAAGTATATGTGATGATTTTGTATCCAAAACACTCCAGTAATAAAGCAAAAACAACTCCAAAACTTGAAGTAGTAGCATCCCTTGATGATTGTTCAACAAAGGAGAAAGAGAGCTTGAAACATAGTAAAAAATCCCCAACAAAACTTGCTCCAAAACAGTGAGAATCTGCATAGAAAACCAAACAGAAATAACTCTAAAAAGCCAACCTGAAGGCCTACACAAAGGGGCAATAGTAGTCCCAGTGGGGGAATCCACTTTCCAGCTCAGCTGCATCATATGTAAAAGGCTCAAAGCAATATAATTTACTTGGTAGCATTCCATAAATAGAAAATTGCCCATGATTTTGAAGAACAAATACCCGAAATCTCCACATGATTATTATAAGAAGGTGAAACAAAAAAGTAACCAACAGGTAGGACTCCAAACATTGATTAAAAAGGAGTTCAACCCAAGAAAATAAATGTTCCCTTATGTATTTTTTTTTCAATAGAAAACCATCCCAAAAATGCTATATAAACACCAGGAAACTGTAAGAAGCCCAAAAAAAATTTCGACAGGCTGCATAACAGCAATGTTATTAGCCCCATCAAAATCATGCATCGGTAAAAGGAAATAATGCATAAGAAATGAATCTATCATTTTCTTGCAATGGCGCATCCTGGAAATAGAAGGATGGAAAATCTGCTCCAAATTGTTAGAAAAAATGTATTCATGAAAGCAAAATATTAAAATAGAATCACCCAGCCTGAAATTATACTGAGGATTCCAGGCAATAAAACCAAGAACTGAAATCCAGAAAATCAACTGTGCAAGGATCTCAAACAAAACCAAAGAGCTAAATCAGCCAAGTAACCAGAGAAGCTAACTCCTAATGTAAGTATTATCAAGCATGTCACTAAGGAGGAGTGCATTGAGATAAGTGGCAGGTTTAGTACCAGCAGTAATGCCATAAGCTCCCTTTTTAGAGAACCAATTTGCAGAGTCATTCCCCTCCCTATATATGAAACTATTTTGAATATTCAACTAATTAATGTTTATAATATCTTCTATGCAATGTATTACACAATTAAGATACCAAAAAGACTTTATTTTCCTGGTAAGAATGCTAAAAAGACTTTTTGAATCAATTTCAATAACCACGGATCTGAAGTGAAAAGAAACAGAGACCAAAATAGCCAACAAAACAAACCGGCCCTCAACCTCAAGAGGGGATGAAGCAAAAATAGGAGAGGCAAAATAGGATAGGCACTTCCCTGTATCATCACGAAGGACGCCACCTGCTCCATCAGCATTAGAGGACCAACTTCCATCAATATTGGCTTTAAGCCAACCCTGAGAGGGTGCTCTCTAACTTATCAAACATGGTCTCCTACCCCTCTCAGGCATATGTAAAGAACCACTAGCATTTAATGATCTCAATGATTTTTTATGGTTGTCCAATATAAATGAAATAGTAATAGAAGGAGAAGGAATTGAAGCATTGTATTTATAGTTGTTTCTAGCCAACCAGATGAATCACAAACCCATTAGAGGAAAGTATTGCAGTTTAACAGGTATATATCTTGCTTGCTTCCAATACCCAAGAAAATTCTACAAGAAAAAATTGAGGCAAATTGTCCCAGACTTCTCTAGCAAATGAGCACTCATAAAACATGTGGGAAGAGGATTCAATTGCCCTTTTACATTTATAGCAGAAGGAAGCAAGTCTCAACCCTTTCTATTTAACAATGTCATCTAGAGGTAACATGGAATTAAAATATTTCCATAGAAAGAAAGAAATTAAGGGAGAAATGAAAGGGTGCCATATGAAAGTGCTCCATCTCCAGTGTTGAAAGTAATGAGTGTGTGCATATAACATTTTAGAATTGGAGGTTATAAATTAAAATTTCCACATAGGGATATCTTTCCTATGCACTTGTATAAGATTCTTAGAAACTAAAGGAGCTTTATCACCCACCAAAGACATCAATTTAGTAAGGCTCCAGCTACCATCATTCCAACAATCAGAGATAAGCAAATTTGTATCAGATAAAGAGTGAGGGAAAGTTGTGAGATTGGATATACCCCAATGGTAATGTCAGAAAGAAATCTTTCTATCACCCACATCCCAAAAAATAAAGTTTCAAGCAACCAATCTAGCTTGTAGGATAACCTTCCAAAGTTTAGAATCTCCAACCTTCCATGCAACAGTAGAGGGATGTGCATATGTGCAATATTATGATGAATAAATTGAGCCCATAATGAATTACCAGCTCTAAATTTAAACCAAACTTTGTACATGTATATATCAACAACCTTTTAAAGAGTTTTAAAACCAAGACCCCCAGAACAAAGAGGTTTACAAATCTTTTTCTAGTCAGCCCATATTTTACCGGACCTACCACCAATCCAAAAAAAATTATTGAAGAGCACTTTAAGTGTTTTTTGAGTGCTTTTTTTGGTCTTAAGGACCTGCATTACATACAAAGGAAGACTGAAAAGAACACTCTTCAACAAGGTTAGCTTTCCACCATTGGATAAAAATATATTTCTCCAATCATTTATTTTGGATTTAATTTTGTCCACAACCACTTCCATTTGATTTTGTTTCCCCCTCCCTCTGAGAATATTCACCCAAAGGTATTTAATTAGAGTATTTGCAGATTTACAGCCAGTGAAAGTGTTTGCCCAACTTTCAATATTGTTATGCACTCATTTTCCAAAATATAATGAACATTTTGCTTTGTTAAATAATAAACCAAACATGCTCTGAAAATCATTCAATAAATGCATAATAGTTTTTATAGTAGACTTACTGGCATTTGAGAATAAAATAGCATCATCAGCATATGCAAGATGGCTAACCAAAATTTTGGATTTATGAGAGTATTGGATGGAGGATGATGAAGATGTAAACGAATAACAAGTCGGGAAAAATAAGCAAAAGCGATTATGAAATTACTGGGGGAGAGATGTCACCCTGCTTAATGCCTCTTTATGCAAGAAAGATGTCATATGCTTTATCATTAATAAGAACACTATAATGGTTATTTTCTAACCATCTTTTGATAAGTGAGCAAAAATTCTGATGAAAGCTCTTAGCCTACAAAATATTAAGAATGAAATGCGAGCTAATAGTATCAAATGCATTCTTTATATCAAGTTTAAACATCGTATTTCCCCCTCTACATCTTTTTATCCAAGACTTCAATCATCTCCTGAGCCAGCAATATGTTATCAGCAATCTCTCTGCCCTTAATAAAATTAGATTGCTGAGAAGAGATGATTTTGGGTAAATGTAGCTATAATCTATTTACAATCAGCTTACTCAAAACATAAGAAATAATAGTGGTAAGAGATATAAGCCAAAAGTTATCCCAAGTAATCTTATCATTACTCTTGGCAATAGGCATAATCATGGTGGAGCTAAAAACCTTACATGGATTATCCCCAAGAAAAAAGTTTTGAATAACAAGAATAACTTCCTTCTTGATTATGCCCCAACAATGTACATTAAAGAATGAAGAGAAGCAATCAAAACCAAGGCTTTTTTAGGACTAATAGATTGAAAGGCAGAGAGAATTTCATTCTTTTTAGGGACTTGAGTTAATAAGAGGGTGTTAATGTAGCCTCTTTCATTAGAAAATTGATTTGAATCAACAGGAGTGACCGGTATAGTAGACTGAAAAAGGTCAGAAAAAGATTGTCACCAATATCATCAGTATTAGTTAATATTTCCCCATTGGCAGTTTTGATCTTCATAATATTATTTATGTTTCTTCTATTCTTTAAAGTAACATGAAAATAATTGGCATTAAGATGACCAGCAATAAAAGAGATGTCATTGGCCTTTTGTTGTAGGAGGCCTTCCTCCAAAGTGATAGCATCCAATAGTGATAGGTGAGTCTTTTCCACAGCATCCACCAACACAGGTGATCCAATAACTTGAGCCTCCAATTGATCAACAGTTTGCTGAGCCTCCAAAGCTTTGCTGTGAACATTACCAAAGACCTAATGATTACACTTCCTCAAATGAGCAACTAACTTTTTGTGCAATTTTCATAGAATAAACCAAGGTGTCCCAACACCATCAAATTTCCACACCTGTTGAACAAGTCTCAAAAACGATTCATGAGTAGTACAAATATTAAGAAATTTAAATCTAGAAGTAGAATGTCTCACATGGAATGCTAAAGTGAGTAAAATGGGATTATAGTCAGAGGATGAATAATTTAAGAGTTGGACACAAATAATAGGATAATAATTTAAGAAACTACAGTTTCCCAGAAAATAATCAAGCCTTTGAGAAAGAAAACCCCTTCTCCAGGTGAAGGTGAACATGAGTAGCCCAGGTAAAAATACATGCATCAGAAATTGAGTCAAAGAAACGGTTTATAAGAGTAGCGTAACATCTACCACCCGCTCTTCTCTACAGGCTTCATTATCATGTTAAAATCCCACAAACCAATTCTCAATGATAGTAGTACCCACGATCTCTAAATTATGCCACAACAATTATTATACTACAAAAGTGAGTTGGCATAAACAAAAGTGGCCAAAATAAGGAAATCTTCCATCTTTAAGTGAGTTAAAACAAATTGCTCCTCATCAACCATAATACATAAAGTAACATTGTGTTTCAAAAAGATCCAATTTTTTTTTTTGTAGCAAAAAAACTAATCGTTTGTCAAATTATGAAGAATTCTATTTTTGTTGACAGACACAAGTGGCTCCAAAATAGCAAAAATAGAAAGTTTATTGATCATATGATACACCAAAAATATATGCATTTTAGACCCATATTTAATACTCGTTTTTTATGATATTGCACTTTAATGGAAGGTATTTTTCATGTTTTCTTGTAGGTTGTTGAATATTAAGACTTGGAGCAAAAAGAAAGCAAAAAGAATGAAATTTGGAGTCAAAATGAAGAAGTTGAAATTTTTTTCTGCGCCGACGGCGCCATTTGACAGAGAGCAACAAATTAAATTGCGGAACACTTGCACCGACGGCGTCTTTTCAAACACTGTTTCTAGAAGATTTGATGAATTTGGACATTTTTTGAAGAGTTTTTGGATGCACCTATTGGAGAACCGACTCTAAGCTTTATTTGGGGCTGAAATTAATTAGAAAATTGACTCTTTTTTCTCCATTCCTCACCTCATTTCAATCTCATACACATCATACACTTTTCCATCTTCATTCCACCATTATTTTGGAAACTATTAGTGATTTTCTTTAATAATTTAGATTTTTTGTGTTGAGATTAAGTGTGAATTTTTCTCTAAGAGAGTTGGAGAAGAAGAAATTGAGAGATTTCTTCTTCCAACTTTTTCTAGGAAATGCTACAAGTGATTCTCTTTGAGAAAGAGATTCAGATAAGTGTTATTTATTTATTAGTGTTGTATGAAATTTATTTTATATATGAAATTTGTATTTTGTTGTGTCTTTCTCATGAAGTCTAAGTAGTTTTCTTTATCCTTCTCCCTACTATGAGATATGGTGAAATGAAGAGATAATATGAATGTGCTAATATTAAAATATAAAATAAATTGTGATGATTTTTCAACTCTGAATTTAGTTTACTTTTTGATGTGGCCAATTGAAATATTAAAATTTATTGTGAAACATATAATCCAGGAAATGGAGTATGAGTTCTACAATAGAGTGAGGATCACATTTGATTCCATGAAGGAGAATTTTGTTCTTGGAATTAAGTGCAAATAAATAGGAAAATATACATTCTTGAGTGTAGAATTAGAAATTTTAAGGTGACAGACTAAAATCTCTAATTTGGTCTTAGTGTTTAAAGAACTAAAGCGAAAGTTAGCCTTCAAGTGAAGGGAGTGGGAGCTCTAGAGTGGGAGTCAGTATCCTCCTAGCCTAGCCACAGATTTAGGGACTAAACCTCAGATTAGCCAATGATTTTCTATAACACAGTATCAGAGTAGAGAATTAAAACTACTCATATTTGGCAAAATACATCTTAAAAACCATTTATCTCATCTCATTTTACCAAAATCTCATTGTAGTGAGAAAGATACTTTTTCACATAAACATAGTTTAATAGTTTAGTAGTTATTATTTATACTTTGCATTTCAATTTTGCTAGTAGTTAAATAATTTAGTTTCGATACTATCTCAACATTCAAAATTAGTGACAGTAATTTTGTTTTACTCACTCCGAATTTCCTAGTTAATTTATCATTTCAAATTTAAACCTTCCCCGTGGGATCGATATTTGGAGCTTAAATAGAAAGTCCTTTATTACTTGACAACGATACATATACCTACGTAGAATCCCAACATAAATTTCTTAACTTTCTTATTCATACACTATTGCATCAAGCTTTTGACACCATTGCATAGTAGAGTCAATTTTATATATTTTGCACAACTATATTCCCAGGATCAAGTTTTTAGCGCGTTGCTGGGGAAGGTAACGATTAATTAAATAAATTTGGTAAATTAGAAAATTTAAAGATAATATAACTACAAAAAAATAAAATTAAAAAAATTAAATAAAAAATCCAGAAATATATAACTATATATTTAAAAGTATTTTATTGAAATTTTTCTTTGCTTATTATATTTATTTATGCGAAATATTGGACCTGAAGGTTTAGCACCTTACGATTCAGAATTAGAACATACCATAAGAAAATTTTGAAAACAATAAAAAGAAATTAATAAATTAAATAAAATGGCAAATAACTTAGATAATCAAATAAATGAAAATTGACAAAGACCTTTAAAAGATTAAGTTAATCTGACAACAGATGAACTTCACTTGACTATTAAAAATCTTGATGTTGCTGCTAATTCATTTGAGCTTAAACCTGCTATTATCCAAATAGTAAAAAATAATCAATTTGGAGGAACACAATCTAAAGATCATAACTTACATCTTGTCAGTTTTCTTGAAATTTGTGTTACTTTTAAATATGACGGAGTGTCTATTGATGTTATTAGGCTTAGACTTTTTCCTTTTCATTAAGGGATAAAGATAAAATTTGGTTAAATTCATTAATGTCTGGATCTATCACAACTTGGGGAGAACTATCAGAAAATTCTTGATTAAATATTTTTCACCCTAAAAAACTGCTAAGCTTAGAAATCATATTACTTTTTTTTATCATTTTGAAGGGGAATCAATATATGAAGCTTGAGAAAGATTTAAAGATCTTCTTAGATAATGTACACACCATGCTCTACCAGATTGATTAATAATTCAAACATTTTACAATGGATTAGTAGAATCACTTAGATCTATTATAGATGCTGCTACAAGTGGATCACTAATGTCAAAACCTTTTGATGAAGCATACTCTTTAATTAAAGAAATGACTACTAACAATTTTCAATGGCCCTCTAAAAGGGTAAATCCTAAGAGAGTAGTTAGTATTCATGACTCGATGTAATATCTATTTTTTCATCTCAAATTGCCGCTGTTTCAAAAAAGATTGATCAAATTGGAGTGAACTATCCTCAAATACCCCCAGTATTAGAGGAAAATTCACTAGAACAGATAATTGATACTCAATCATCTTATGAAACTTTGAATGTTATAAATAATCAAAATAACAATCCCTATTCTAATTATTATAAGCCTAGAAGGAAAAATCACACTAATTTTAGTTGGAATAATTATAAAAATTTGGTGAATCTCTCCGAAAATTTGAACAACCAAGGAAATCCTAATTATCTACCTTATTATCCTCCTGGATTTAACTCTAACCCTAACCCACAAGTTAAGGAAAAGAAGTTGACAATGGAAGAAGTAATGTTGAATATGGGAAATCAAATACAAAATCAAGGGGCTGCTATTAGAAATATTGAAAATCAATTAGGACATATTGCTACTACACTTAGTAACAGACCTTCTGGAATTCTTCTGAGTACTGTGGAAGTTAATCCAAATAATCAAAATAAGGAGCAAATTAAAGCTATTAAATTAAGAAGTAGAAAAGAAGTTGAATTAAGAATCTAAAGAGAAACTGAAGTTGATGAAGAGAAAGAAGAAATGGAAAATGACCACAATGAAAATGAACAAACACAAGTTCCCTTAGAAAAAATATTACCTCCATTTCCTCAAAAACTGAAGAAGAAAAATAAAGATAAATAATTTACAAAAGTTTTGGAAATCCTTAAGAAGTTAACAATAAACATTCTTTTTGTGAAAGCTTTAGAACAAATGCCAAGTTATGTGAAATTTATGAAGGATATACTAAAGAAGGAAAGGAAGTTTACAGATCACGAGATCATTTCACTTAGTGAAGAGAGTAGTGCTATTATTCAGAAAAAGCTTCCTTAAAAATTAAAAGATCCTAGTAGTTTTACTATACCTTGTACTATTGCTGAAAAGCTTTTTGGAAAAGCCTTATGTGATTTAGGAGCGAGTATCAATCTTATGCTAAACGCTTAGATTTGGGAGAGATTTCCCCTACTATTGCAACTCTTCAGTTAGCTGATTGATCAATAACTTATCCAAAAGGAGTTATAGAAGATGTAATAATTAAAGTGAAAAGATTTATTTTCCTTATAGAGTTTATAGTATTGGATATGGAGGAAGATAAAGTAATTCCTATTATTTTGGGAAGACCATTTCTTACAATAGGGAGAGCTGTAAAAGATGTGCAAAAAGGAGAATTAATAATTAGAGTTAGTGATCAAGTAGTAACATTTAATATTGTAAAAGCTATGAAATATCCGGCAATAGAAAAAGATAATGAATATTTCACAATGGAAGTTACTGATTNCAAAATGACCACAATGAAAATGAACAAACACAAGTTCCCTTAGAAAAAATATTACCTCCATTTCCTCAAAAACTGAAGACGAAAAATAAAGATAAATAATTTACAAAAGTTTTGGAAATCCTTAAGAAGTTAACAATAAACATTCTTTTTGTTAAAGCTTTAGAACAAATGCCAAGTTATGTGAAATTTATGAAGGATATACTAAAGAAGGAAAGGAAGTTTACAGATCACGAGATCATTTCACTTAGTGAAGAGAGTAGTGCTATTATTCAGAAAAAGCTTCCTTAAAAATTAAAAGATCCTAGTAGTTTTACTATACCTTGTACTATTGCTGAAAAGCTTTTTGGAAAAGCCTTATGTGATTTAGGAGCGAGTATCAATCTTATGCTAAACGCTTAGATTTGGGAGAGATTTCCCCTACTATTGCAACTCTTCAGTTAGCTGATTGATCAATAACTTATCCAAAAGGAGTTATAGAAGATGTAATAATTAAAGTGAAAAGATTTATTTTCCTTATAGAGTTTATAGTATTGGATATGGAGGAAGATAAAGTAATTCCTATTATTTTGGGAAGACCATTTCTTACAATAGGGAGAGCTGTAAAAGATGTGCAAAAAGGAGAATTAATAATTAGAGTTAGTGATCAAGTAGTAACATTTAATATTGTAAAAGCTATGAAATATCCGGCAATAGAAAAAGATAATGAATATTTCACAATGGAAGTTACTGATTATCTGAGTATAAAGCAATTTAATGAAGAGTTTGAAGAGAAATTAAGGCAAGGAGAATTTTTTGAAAACAAGGAAGAAATAATAGAAGAAGATTTAGATTATATTCATGACAAATTTGAAACATTAGATTTGTTGGAAAATGATAATAAAAATCTTATTCCTTAACATATTAAAGCACCTGAACTTGAATTGAAAATATTACCTTTTAAAATATGCATTTTTAGGAGATTCATCTATATTTCTGACCAAAGGAAAATATGTTGAGATTTTCGTACCTCTTTTATACTATTTTTAATGATATTGCACTTTGAAGAAATATATTTTTGACGTTTTGTTGCAGGAATGATAAATTAAGGCCAATGGAGCAAAAAGATGCAAAAAGGAGCAAATTTGGAGCAAAAAGGAGCAAAATGTGGAGAATTGCAATAGGGCGCCGACGGCGAGCTTTTCCCGAGGCTACAGGACAAAATCTCCAGAAGGTCGCCGACGGCGCCATCGACGGTTATGTGTACTTGTACAATGGATAAGACCGGATTTTGGAGGGGTGCATAAGCAACTATTGGGAAAACTCATCCACATCTTTAAAGAGAAGATTTTGGCTGACAATAGAAGACTTCATAAAGGTTAGATAGGTTCCATTAGTGTGTAGAGAGCTTGCTAGTGCGTGTAACTGTGAGGAATTCTTTGAGAAATTGTAAGAGTGGAAGGAAAGTGAGAGATTTCTTCCTCCTTGCTACTTTGAAGAGTATTTTCACGTGCTGTAAAAGAAGGAAGAGATTCAGAGGAACTTAGAGGAGTGTTCTTGGGGAGAAATTTAGATATAAGTTATTTACTTTTTATAGTTTGTATGGCTTTGATTTTATATATGAATTCTGAGTTTTGTTGTGCTTTCCCCATGAGTTATGAGTAGTTTTCTCTGTCTTTCTCCTTGTCTCAATATTTGTGAAATGGTAATTTGAATTGGTGAAGCCATGAACATGTTGAAAAATTGTGATGATCTTTTCACTTTGATCTTAATTTACTTTCAATCTGGCCAATTGATTTGTTAAAATATGTTGATTTTACCAACTAAAGTGAAGATTACATCCAAGATTCAGGAAGGTCAAAGCCCATCAAAGTTGGGTGCAAATAAATAGGGAAATATTATTATCGGGCATAAAATTGGAGATTTTAGAGTGACGGAATAAAATCCCCAATTCTTTCTTATCGTTTGGGTGCTGAAGTGAGAGCCGGTATCCTCCCAGCCTAGCCGCAAAATCATTAACCAAACATAGGACTAGTCAATGTTCTTTAAGCCTGGACCAAAGGATAAAGAATAGGTATGCTCCTATTTGGCACAATATAAATTGAACTAATTCATTTTATCCATTCAATAATTTCTTGACAAGAAGAAGGATGCTTTCTTATATATTGAATATCACAATTAGACCCTACTTTCTATCATTAGTTATCTACTAGTTATCCAAATTATCTACTTATTTCAATTACCTATTAGTGACATATAAGCAAATTGAATGTCGTCATTGTAGTTGCAGTATTACTTTTTATTAAGACTTAGTCCGTAGTATTCTATTTCTCCCTGTGGGATCGATAACTAGGACTCCATTAGAGCCCTATATTACTTGAGCGATACGTATACAGGACTCCATTAGAGCCCTATATTACTTGAGCGATACATATACTTGCGTTGACAAATTCGACAAATTCGACTTTAACATTCGACTTTATACATCTTTATTGAATCAAACACATATATATATAAAGTCACAGTCAAGTTCTTGACACCGTTGCTGGAATTTAAATCTTCTAGTAGTGCGATCAATTTCTTGTAATTGTCGATTTACAAAAAAAAAAAGATCGGTCAAGTTTTTGGCGTTGTTGCCGGGGAGAATTTTAAGAGTAACGGACATATTAGAATTATTTAAAAGTTTTTACTTAAATTGCAACTTATCTATATATTTATATATTTTTATTTATATTTTTATTTATATTTTTAATTATTTTACTGAGTACTAATTTTAAATTGTATGCACAAATTTGGTCATGAAAATCTTATACCACACGATTCGGAATTATAACGAACTGTTAGAAAAATTAGAAAATTAAAAAGAAAACCTAGAAATTGTGATACAATGGAAAACATTATGAACAATCAAGGAATAGAGAATGAAAACCAACCTAGACCATTAAGAGATTATGCAAATCCTACAGCAGATGAAATTCACTTATCTATCATCTAGACCCTTAAGAGATTATGCAAATCCTACAGCAGATGAAATTCACTTATCTATCCAAAATAGATGTAGCTGCTAATTCATTTGAGCTTAAACCTGCTATTATTCAAATGGTACAGAACAATCAATTTGGAGGTACACCAAATGAAGATCCTAATGCTAATTCATTTGAGCTTAAACCTGCTATTATCTAAATGGTATAAAACAATCAATTTGGAGGTACACCAAATGAAGATCCTAACTTACACCTCGCTAGTTTTTTAGAACTATGTGATACTTTTAAATATGATAGAGTCTCGAACAATGCTATTAGACTTAGACTTTTTCCATTTTCACTGAGGGATAAGGCTAAGATGTGGTGAAACTCGTTAGCACCAAGATCTATTAGAACTTGGGGAGAACTGTCACAAAAATTTCTATCCAAATATTTCCCTCCATCCGAATCTATTAGAACTTGGGGAGAACTGTCACAGAAATTTCTATCCAAATATTTCCCTCCATCCAAGGCTACTAAACTTAGAAATGACATAACATCATTTTGTCAGATTGATGGAGAGTCAATTTATGAAGCTTTTAAACTTAGAAATGACATAACATCTTCTATCAAATTGATGGAGAGTCAATATACGAAGCTTGGGAGAGATTTAAATATCTTCTTAGGAAATGCCCAATTGATGGAGAGTCAATATACGAAGGTTAGGAGAGATTTAAAGATCTTCTTAGGAAATGCCCTCATCATTCGTTACCAGATTGGATGATAATTAATAATTCAAACCTTTTATAATGGATTAGTGGGATTTCTTAGATTGATCATAGATGTTGCGGCTGGTGGTTCTTTAATGTCAAAACCTTTTGATGAGACTTATTCATTAATAAAAGAAATGGCTACTAACAATATTCAATGGCCCTCTGAGCGGGTAAATCCTAAAAGAGTAGTTAGTATCCATGATTCTGATGCAATATCTATGTTAGCTTTGCAGATTGCTGCAATATCAAAGAAATTAGATCATTATGGGATGAATTATTCTTCAACACCTCCTATGATGGAAGAAAATTCATTTGGGTAATTTGTGTATGTTCAACCTTCATATGAAACCTTAAATGCTATTAATAGACCCAACAACCCATATTTGAACTATTATAACCCAGGTTGGAAGAATCATCCACTTCATATGAAACCTTAAATGCTATTACTAGACCCAACAACCCATACTTGAACTATTATAACCCAGGTTGGAAGAATCATCCAACAAATTTTAATGGAATAACAATCTTCTACGATCAACAATGTGCAAACAACCCAATGAACCCATTAGAAAATTCATCCAACCAAGGAAATGTTAACTATAGACCCCAACAATGGGCAAACAACTCAGTGAACCCATTAGGAAATTCATCCAACCAGGGAAATGTTAATAAACAATGGGCAAACAACCCAGTGAACCCATTAGGAAATTCATCCAACCAAGAAAATGTTAACTATGGCGAACAACCCAGTGAACCCATTAGGAAATTCATCCAACTAAGGAAATGTTAACTATAGACCTTAAGTTGGAAGATCATCCAAATTTTAATTGGAATAACAATTCTTCTACAAATCAACAATGGGAAATTGAAGAATCATCCAAATTTTAATTGGAATAACAATTCTTCTACAAATCAACAATGGGCAAACAAACAGGACATTCATCCAATCAAGGAAATATTAACTATAGACCTTCTTATCCTCAAGGATTTAATAGTAATACTCAAATTAAGGAGAAGAAGNGTACCTGCTGAAATGCATTGAGAGTCATCTCAAGATATGAGTACATCATAGACTGATTGCATCAAATACACGTCATGCTTGCTAAAATAAAACAATTGAATCCTCTGCGCTTGGTATATTGAGCTCTTGATCAAGCAGACCTTCTGAGTCATGCTCCAAGATAAGAGTTCTCTTCGCATGTATTCAGAGGTACAACCTTCTCATAGCTCATAAGGAAACAATTCCTCCAACTCCAGGTCTTGCTGGAATCCATATGGTATCTTACTTTCATCCATTCTGCGGAAGGTCACGAACACCCTACGGTGTCGTGCTCCTGAAATGCAGTGCTTGGCTACGTCTGCACTGTTGCCCTTGAAAACAAGTACTGAACCAACTGGGAGAGGAATTTCCACAGCTCCTCTAGATTCACCAGGGCCGATTACATCGATTTCTTTTCCAAACAGAATATTGCTCTTACACATGAATGAGACTGTGCAGAAAGGCCTCACAAAGTCATGATGGTCAATGTGCGGGGGAATGCAGTCACCTTCTTTGTAAATGTTGATGATGCCAGCAGTTAGGAATTCAAGTGGTAGGTAGGATATTCCACTTGACCATTCTCTTTATCATCCACGTTATCATCGGGGGTAACAGATGCACTTGGTCGTATCTAAGGATCCCAGGCGGATTCCCTTGTCTGTCATTTGTAAAATTGTAGCAACAGCCGCACTGGATGATGATTCTTCCCTTTCCTCGCATCCATTTCTTTGGCTCAGAATACGTTCTTTCCATGAGAAGGCCCGCTCGACCTCTATCTCTTAAATCGAAGATGCAGTCCAGAATGCTTCTTTCACCAATTTCAGAGAAAACCCTAGTATATATCTCCATGCCTTCCAATATGTTGATAAACTTTCCCTTAACCTCTTCATAGAACTCAAATTCTCTATTGTTTACCTTGCTTATTTTGTAGTATTCTACCATTCCGGGAGTTGGCAGTTTCCTGGGATGTTCCTTCCTCTGGGCCTCAGCGGGAATCCAAATCGGTGCTGGCCGATCCGGAATATGAGATTCAGCCTTAAGCGGGATGTATGATCCTGGGCTCCACGGTGCGCATTGATCTGTCCCAAGTGGGACATACGGCTCATTTGCCACGAAATCTGGAGTCTGAGACTCGTTGGTGCTTGCAGTGTATTCTTCTAAGGTACTGAAATACTGTAGATGTAGAACGTTGCAGTCCGGGCATTCTACAAATGCGCCCGTGACTGATGTCCTGGCTGGTATCTCGACGTTGCATGTTGGGCAACCTCTGCACAAGATATCTGGGACCGGGTGTACATCTGATTTTTTCAAAAATCCTGACTCTTCATCTGTAGTGAGCAGGCTAGTAGAAGTTTCCCTCAGATCTGGATCGTAGATATGTCCCTCAGGAATGGGGGTAAGAAAACCGCTCACATTTCTTTGGCGTTTGCGTTCCCGTCCCAAAAAGGCTCTCTGTTTCTTTTGGCTTGCATTTTTGCGGTGCGTCCTGCGGAGTGGGGTATTTGGTAGTTGTTCACTGTGGGCAGCTATTAAGCCCCTTGCTGGAGTAGCTATCATGGAGGGCAGTCGGATCTTGTTCTGCTATCACGTTTTTACCTTTACGTGACAGATCGTCTTGAGTGGTCACCCTCAACCGTGAAGGTAGTCCCATCTTTTCTTCTTTGCTGACTATGCCCATTAGAGGACCGTCGTAGTACATATCAATCTGGTTTAAATCCATGTCAAAATCTAAGACACCTCCTTATGGCACCATCTCTTCATTCAGTGCGAGGTTCCAACTGTCCTGGAAGGACAAGATCAGCCTCTGTCCTGACATTTTTCTGCAGACGACAGAAAGAAACGTCAGTGGGCTGAAGTTTGGCATGAACAAGAACAAAATAGAGTATTTATTAAAGTAAATTTTAGTTTGTTTTGTAAAAATTATTACTCATTTTATGTGTGAGTTTTGTTTTAATTTAATGAAATTATTAAAGCCAAAAGTAGAAACGAGAACGTGTGAAGTTCAAAAATTTTCTGAAAATTCTCATTATATATGAGATTAATTACAAAATTTGGACCCGGTCATAGATACATGGCCACATAGATAACCCTAAAACAATCAAGGTTTCAAAATTTCAAAGCAAGCAAAGGCAAGCTGAGGCANAGTTTATTTTTCCTGTGGATTTCATTGCTTTAGATATGGAGGAAGATAAAAGAAATACCTATCATTTTAGGGAGACCATTTTTAGCTACTAGAAAACCAATGATAGTTGTTCAAAAAGGAGAATTAATTACGAGAGTAAATGATCAAGAAGTGACTTTTAACTTTGTGAAATCTATGAAATACCCTACTGTTGAGAGAGATAATGAATGTTTTTGCATGGAAATTATTGAACATCTACTGAATGAACATTTTAAAGAACATTTTGAAAATAAAAAGTATTTTGAAAAAGAAGAGCATTTCGAAGAACAATTTGAAGAAAATGACGAAATTACTCTAGATAAATTTTAAATTGAAGAATTAGATTATGTTCAGGAAAGATTTAAGATGTTGGATATTACAGAAAATGCTGATAAATATAGTTTCGTCAAGTATAAAACCACCTGAACTTGAGTTGAAAGTATTGCCTAGCCACTTGAAGTATGTGTCGTCAATTATAAAATCACCTGAACTTGAGTTGAAAGTATTGCCTAGCCACTTGAAGTATGTGATCGATTATAAAACCACCTGAACTTGAGATGAATGTATTGCCTAACCACTTGAAGTATGTATTTTTAGGAGACTCATCTACATTACCTGTTATTATGAATTATAAAACAACCTGAACTTGAGTTGAAAACATTACCTAACCACTTGAAGTATGTGTTTTAAAAGAACCACCTGAACTTGAGTTGAAAACATTACCTAACCACTTGAAGTATGTGTTTTTGGGAGACTCATTTACATTACATGTTATTGTATCTTCAGAATTAAATGATTTACAAGAACAAAGACTGTTAGATACATTGAAAAGATAAAAGAAAGATTTTGGTTGAACCTTAACGGATATTAAAGGAATTAGTCCTTCGATCTGTATGCACAGAATTATATTAGATGAACAATATAAACTAAGAGTTGATCCAAAAAGGAGATTAAACCCTATAATGAAAGAATTAGTAAAAAAGGAAATTTTGACATGGTTAGACACTGAAATTAAATATCTTATTTCAGATAGTGCATGGGTAAGTCCAATTCATTATGTACCTAAGAAAGGAGGAGTGACTGAATAAGATGGGTAAGTCCAATTCATTGTGTTCCTAAGAAAGGAGGAGTGACTATTGAAACAAAAGAAAATTTGAATTAATACCTATTAAATATGTCACTAGGTGGCGCATATGCATTGATTATAGGATTTAAATACTGCCACCAGGAAAGATCATTTTCCTCTACCATTTCTAAATCAAATAGTAGATAGACTTGTTGGGCAAAAATATTTTTACTTTTTAGATGGATATATCAGTTACCATCAAATTCCTATTGCTCTTGGGGATCCAGAAAATATAACATTTACCAGTTCTTTTGGAACTTTTGCTTTTAGAAGAATGTCTTTCGGATTATGTAATGCACCCACAACATTCCAGAGATGTATGATGTCCATATTTAGTAAGTTAATTGATGATGGATTGGAAGTATTTATGGATGATTTCTCTGTATTTGGAACATCATTTGACGCATGCTTAGAATATCTTGAAAAAGTTTTGGAGTTATGCGAAAGAACTAATTTAGTTCTAAATTGGGAGAAATGTCAATTTATGGTTGTAAGAAAATTTATTTTAGGGCATTAAATTTTGGAAGATGGTATGGAAACAGACCCTGCAAAAATCCAAGTTATATCTAAACTAACTCTTCCTATTAATGTAAGAGAAGTTAGAAGTTTGCTTGGACATGTTGGTTTTTACAGGCGTTTTATTAAAGATTTCTCAAAAGTTGCTAAACCTCTATGCCAACTTNAAAGTAATGTGGAACAAAATCCTAAAGATCAAGGAAAAGAGCAAATCAATGCTATTCAATTACGAAGTGGAAAAGAATTGGAGACAAGAGTGCAACAAGAAATAGAAACTAAAAAAGAGAAAGTGGATACCAAAAAAGAAAAGGATCATGAATACCCAGATTTAGAGTATCCGAGAAAGAGAAAGTGGATACCAAAAAAGAAAAGGATCATGAATACCCAGATTTAGAGTATCCATTTAAAATTACTGTGGAAAAGCCTCCACCACCATTTCCTCAAAGATTGAAGCAACATAAAAAGAATAAACAATTTTCAAAAATTTTAGAAATTCTTAAGAAGTTAACGGTGAATATTCCCTTCATAGAAGCTTTAGAGCTGATGTCCAATTATGTGAAATTTATGAAATATATTCTGAACAAAAAAAGGAAGTTCACGGATAATGAAATTGTTGCACTTAGCAAAGAGTGTAGTGTAATTATTCAGAAAAAGCTTCCTGANGTGCACACTGATCACTCAGTTATTAAATATCTGATCCAAAAGAAGGATGCCAAACCAAGGTTAATTAGATAGATATTATTGATACAAGAATTTGATCTTGTAGTTATTGATAGGAAGGGAAATGATAATCAATTTGCTGATCATTTGTCAAGATTAGAAAACCATGAATTAACTGATGCAGACAATGAAATTATAGACGGTTTCCCTGACGAACAACTTTATAATGTTAGTGAGTGGAAAATATCATGGTATGTTGATATTGTTAATTATATTGTAAGTGATATTTTGCCACATATGCTGACATTGCAACAACAAACGAAATTCATTCATGTTACGAAAGCATATTTTTTGGATGAGCCTTATTTATATAAATAATGTAAGGATCTGATTATGAGGAGATGTGCGCCTTATGAAGAAACAGAACTGATCATTCAAAAATGTCATGATTCTGAATTTGGAGGACATTTTGGGAGCGATAAAATTGCTTATAAAATTGTACAAGCTGGAAGATAATGATAGAATTTATAAGGAAAATATAAAGTTATGGCATGATCGGAAGATTAACCAAAAGAACTTTGAACTAGGATAAGAAGTTTTGCTTTACAATACAAGGCTGAAGTTATTACCTGGGAAATTGAAGTCTCGTTGGTTAGGGTCATTTACTGTGACTCAAGTTTATACTTACAGAACTATTGAAATTGAAGATCAGAAAACAGGAAATAGATTTAAAGTAAATGGACATAGATTAAAACCATATTATGATGGTAATAGACCAAATTTTAAAGAGGTTTTAATGATCAGTCAACCTGAATAACACCTGAACAGGTCGAGCTGACGATGTTAAACCAAGCGCTTCATGGGAGGCAACCTATATTTATCTTTACTTTATTCACAATTACAGTAGTTGTTATTTGAATTTATCGCTAGTTTATCATAGTATTAAGCTCTACTACTCTTATTTACCCTTAAAACATCTTAAAAATTGGATCCATAAAGAAAAATTGAAATACATTCGGACCAGAGTGAACCTGTGAAAATTTTATCTTGGGCGCCGACGGCGCGACGACGCCCTTGACAGCGCCAACGGTGGGTTTTTCCTGAGAGTCCAAACAAAATTAATACAGAGGTGCGCCGACAGCGCCCTGGAGGCCGCCGACGGTGAGACCGGTGAGAGGTGGTTTTTTATGTCCGATGAGTGGGTTTTAACGGTTTTTGGGTGGGAATAGTCTTTTAAAACTAAAAAATTCAAACTCTAGTTCATATTTTCTCCCCAAGAATGAAGTAAAACTCTCCTATGGCGTCAAATTCCCCTGATAATCCCAGAATGCGAGTTTTCAATTGGCGAAAGTTCATTAGTGCGGAAGCGCAACAATTCTTCAACAAGTTGCTATCCTGCGCCGAATCAAGAAATTGGAAAAGAATGTATTAAATGTGATGAATGCAATTAATAATATCTCTGATTTCTTTGATCATTTAGACTGGAGGATCAAAGAACATTTTATTCACTCTGGACATTTAGAAGCTAGATTGATACGGCTGATGAGGAGGATGAAATTAATTGAGGAGGATTCAACTGAAGAATTTCCTTTCCGACCCTTCTACAACCTTTTCATTCATGTGTAATCAATGGGTGATCTCAGAGGAGAATTGAGCACAGAATCTGACGAGTAGTAGATTTACTATGCTACCTTTATGTTTATGTGTGTTTAGATTTAAACTTTATATTTGCTTTGCTTTAGAATTATGCTTATAAATCTCTGTATAGTTGAGACTAAGCATAGGATGTTTTGTTTTCAGCATTTTGAGAGTTGTGGTTTGGATTGCGACGCTGAATTAATTTATTGAGGTTGAGAAAATACCAAATTTAGGTGCGTTATGTAACGTCTATTGTACCCCTTAGAATTTATGTATAAATGTGATGTTTTGTTTTGTGAAAGTTTGTATGTGTTAAGTACATCATTTAACTACTTAAAATTATGTTTATAAAGATTAAACAGATGTCGTTTAGGCTTAGAATTGATCAAAATTGCAAAAATATGGAATTTGGACATAAACAATAGAGCCCGTCGACGGCAGGAATTTCTTGAGACTTAGGTTCAAAAACATAATAGAGCACGCCGACGATGCCATCGACCCCGCCGTCGGTGAGATTGCGAAAATACCTCTTTAACCGTGATTTTGACCGGTCAACCGTCACTATTCATCATCCCCTTCCTCCTAAAAACACCATTTTCAAATTAGGGCTTGGTAAATCTTGGATTGAGAGACGATTTCAAGGCTTTTTGTCACTGGATTTGATCTTCTTTAGGTAAGAGCTTCACTCCAAGTTAAAAATATTTGATCTTCACCATGTATTTCTTCCACATTGAGGAAACCCGAAAATTTGAAAATGTGAGGAAAATCTTGGAAGAAATTCATGGATCTTAATGTTGACCCTTTGAATTACCATTGGAAGCCATGATTTACATATTAGAAGTAATTTTTTGAATTTTTCTTTGATTTAATTAAATTAAAAATGGCTCCACGTTAAAAGAGAAGAGTTGAGTTCAACGATTCACGCTTCGTTAATGTGGTGGCTCAAACTTGATTTACTTCAATACTTAAAGGAAAAAAGTGTATACAAGATCGAGTTTTCAAGAGTCCAGGAGGAGAAATTGAATAGGTTATTGCCGAGCAGAGGTGGGAAAAATTTTGTTACACCACCAATAAAGCCGATGCAAATGTGGTGAAGGAGTTCTACGCCAATGTGATTTATTCTGAAGATGGAATCATATAAGTGTGTGGATTTCCTGTAAAATTTACCGCCGCCTGCATTAACACTTTCTATTAAGTCCCAGATTCTTACAGCTGCCACTATGAATCATTTAGTGCGATGGAAGGCCCCCTCAATGATGTGATTAACTTTCTCAGTGATGGGAAAGGAACGTGGAAGATAAAGCAGCGAGAAACGGGTAAACTTTTCTGCTTTCTTGTTGAATGTCACCTTTAAGGCGTGGCACTATTTCATTTCTTCTACTCTGTTACCGACTTATCACCAGATTCTTACCACCGCCTGCATCCTCTAGAGCTATTCTGAATTTTTGTATTCAGAATAATAAAACTATAAATGTGGGGAGAATTATTTAAAGAATATATTGGCTACGGCAAGGAGTGAGACTAATGGTGGTCTAGGACATCCTGGACTTATTTATACACTTTGCCAACTTTCTGGAGTGGAAGCTGGAGAGGAAAAGTGGGTTCACTCTATGAAACCCATTAGTAAATCTAATTTGAATACTTATCTATCCCATGAGAAATGGAGAACTTAAGACTTATGTATCCTATGAGAAATGGAGAACTGGAAGTAGGATTTAGGAACCTTCTACCAGTAGAGATGTCCCCTTTACAAGTTATGACCCTCCTCCTCCTTCTAGCTCCCCTACCTTAACATATTTGATGAATGAGTTGACCTTGCAGAGGAAGAGCCTAGATTTAATAAATGAATGGATTGGAGGTTTAGAACGCCTACATGACTATAATAGTGAGTACCTGCAGAGGCATTCCGATTTTGAGATAGCTTATTATGATGCTAAGGCCCGACAGTAGAGGATAGCCTGATGTTATATTTCCTGAATGCCCCCGATATACTCAGTATCAACCTAATCCAACTGCTGATCAAGGCGACAATGAAATAGCTTGGGATTTTGATATTTAGAATGAAATTGATGTACTTATGTTTGTATTTTTATTTTATGTAATCTTTTTGTAAGAGAAATGGATGTTTATGTATTTGAACTTTCATTTTGTGTACTTAGATAATTTTATTGTTTTAAAAGTTTGATGTGGTAGTAGAAATGTGCATGTGTAAGTTGTAGATGTTGCTCAGTACTTTGTGGATGGTAATGCGATGTGATATTTATTTTCATTTTAATATTTTTGTCTTTTGTTTAGCATTGTAATTGTGTTAGGAAATGTTGTATGTTTTTGTTTTAGTTTTTATGCTTATTTCAAATTTTCATTTCCCTGAAATTCCTCTAATGATTTATAGGTGTAGAAATCTCCTAATATTACAAACCATGTGAAGTAAAAATTTGAGAAGGCCTACAGAAATTTTAGAATGATACAGATGCCTACAATACTGAGGTATGATTTATATTTATAGTATTTTCTTTCCACCTTTATTTTATATTTAAAAATTTAAGTTTGGGGGAGGGAAGAAAAAGATTAACTATTAGATGTCCTTTATTTCAATATTTTCAAAAATTATTTATATGATTTTATGTAGTGAATTTAATTCAGGTAACTATATTTTTGTAACTATTTAAATATAATGGTAGATTTAAGGAAATATTTTTGTAATGAAAATTAATTTTGTAACTTAAGATATTTAGTATAAAGGAATAAGATTATAGTTAACTTATTAAAGTAAAAAAAACTATATTTTGAAGTATTAAGAATCTGAAAATTCATTTGAAAAGAAAATATTGGGATTCAATGATGTGAAAACTATGAAATATTTATAAGAAAAGAAATGCTTTGAGTTTCAAATTTAGGGAATGAAAAGTGGAGTTCAAAAAAGGTTATCAAGATATAGTAATCCTCACTTGAAAAAGGAAAAAAGAAAGGATTGAAAACAATCCCTGAAATGAAAATAAAAAAATATAGGATTAAAATCAATCCAAATAAAAAGAAAAAAAAAGAAAGAAAAATAAAAGTGAGGAGAAGCTTGAGGATATGCTTAATAAAAAATTTGCTTCACTGGACCTACCTAAAGGGAAAACTTAAATACATTCCTAAACTTATATTTATGGAATAGATCTTTTTAGTAATAGAGTTCTCATGAAGTTTTTATCTTTTGGATATTCTAAGTGACTTAATATTGCAACCTATAGTTATTCTTGAAATAAATAGAAAACTAGAACTCTTAAAACTTGACGACTAGATAATGTGATGGCTACAAAGTTAATTCAATTACTTAAATTTTTTCTGAAAATCTCACTATGATATTTATCTAAATCAAACTTATAGTATTTCTGAATTAAAATATTACTGCAGTAGATCATAACTTTTATATAGTACTAAAATTACTTAAGGACAAGTAATAGTTAAGTTTGGGAGATTTTGACCAAAGGAAAGTATGTTGAGATTTTTGTACCTCTTTTATACTATTTTTAATGATATTGAATTTTAAAGAAAGGTATTTTTGATGTTTTGTTGCAGGAATGATGAATTAAGGTCAATGGAGCAAAAAGATGCAAAAAGGAGCAAATTTGGAGCAAAAATGACCAAAATGTGGAGAATTGCAGTAGGGCGCCGACGACCGACGGCTAGCTTTTCCCGAGGCTACAGGAAAAAATCTTCATAAGGCCGCTGACAGCGCCATTAAGGCCCCCGACGGTGGGATCGATAGTTATGTGTACTTGTACAATGGATAAGGCCGGATTTTGGAGGGATGCATAAGCAACTCTTGGGAAAACTCATCCACATCTTTAAAGAGAAGATTTTGGTTGAAAATAGAAGAGGCCTGGAGGTTAGATAGGTTCCATTAGCGTGTAGAGAGCTTGCTAAGATGTGTAACTGTGAGGAATTCTTCAAGAAATTATAAGAGTGGAGGGAAAGTGAGAGATTTTTTCCTCCTTGCTACTTCGATGAGGAATTACGTGTGTTGTAATGAAAGGAAGAGATTCAGAGGAACTTCGAGGAGTGTTCTTGGGGAGAAATTTAGAAATAAGTTATTTACTTATTATAGTTTGTATGGCTTGGATTTTATATATGAATTCTAAGTTTTGTTGTGCTTTCCCCATGAGTTCTGAGTAGTTTTCTCTATCTTTTACCTTGTCTCGAGATTTGTGAAATGGTGATTTGAATTGGAGAAGCCACGAACATGTTTACGAAATTGTGATGATCTTTTCACTTCGATCTTAATTTACTATCAATCTGGCCAATTGATTTGTTAAAATATGTNCGGTGAAGTTATGCAAAAGTTTAAGAAATTGTGATAAACTTTTCACTTCGATTTTAATTTAATTTCAATCTGGCCAATTGATTTGTTAAAATATGTTGAGTTTTACAACTAAAGTGAAGATTACGTCCAAGATTTAGGGAGGTCAAAGTCCTTGGAAGTTGGGTGCAAATAAATAGGGAAATAAAATTATCGGGAGTAGAATTGGAGATTTTAGAGTGACAGACTAAAATCCCCAATTCGGTCACAAAATTATCAGGCGTCAGATTCAGGGAGGTCAAAGCCCTTGGAAGTTGGGTGTAGATAAATAGGGAAATATTACTATCGGGCGTAGAATTGGAGATTTTAGAGTGACAGAATGAAATTCCCAATTCGGTTTTATCGTTTGGGTGCTGATGTGTAGATGTTAGCCCTCAGGTGAGGAGAACGTGGGAGCTCCAAAGTGAGAGCCAGTATCCTCCCAGCCTAGCCACAGAATCAGTAACCAAGCATCGGATTAGTCAATGTTCTTTATGCCTGGACCAAAGGGTAACGAATAAGCATGCTCATATTGGCACAATAAAAATTGAACTAATTCATTTTATCCATTCACTATAATTTATTGACAAGGAGAAGTATGCTTTCTTATATATTAAATATCACAATTAGACCCTACTTTTTATCATTAGTTATTTACTAGTTATCCAAATTATCTACTTATTTCAATTGCCTATTAGTGACNAAATTGGAGATTTTAGAGTGACAGACTAAAATCTCCAATTCGATCCTATCGATTGGGTGCTGATGTGTAGATGTTAGCCCTCAGGTGAGGGGAACGTGGGAGCTCTGAAGTGAGTCCGGTATCCTCCCAGCCTAGCTGTAGATTCAGTAACCAAGCATAGGATTAGTCAATGTTCTTTATTCGGTATCCTCCCAGCCTAGCCGCAGAATCAGCCAAACATAGGATTAGTCAATGTTTTTTAAGGTATCCTTCCAGCCTAGCCATAGAATCAGTAACCAAGCATAGGATTAGTCAATGTTCTTTAAGTATCCTCCCAGCCTAGCCGCAGAATCAGTAAACAAGCATAGGATTAGTCAATGTTCTTTATGCCTCAGCCTAGCCGCAGAATCAGTAACTAAGCATAGAATTAGTCAATGTTCTTTATGCCTGGACCACTAGCCGCAAAATCAGTAACCAAGCATAGGATTAGTCAATGTTCTTTATGCCTGGACCAAAGATTAGCCGCAGATTCAGTAAACAAGCGTAGGATTAGTCAATGTTCTTTATGCCAGGACCAAAGGGACCACAGATTCAATAAACAAGAATAGGATTAGTCAATGTTCTTTATGTCTGGACCAAAGGGTATCGCAGATTCAATAAACAAGCATAGGATTAGTCAATGTTCTTTATGCTTGGACCAAAGGGTAAATACGAATTTAGCAAACAAGCATAAGATTAGTCAATGTTCTTTATGTCTGGACCAAAGGGTAAAGAATTCGGATTTAGTAAACAAGCATATGATTACTCAATGTTCTTTATGCCTGGACCAAAGGGTAAAGACAGAATCAGCCAAACATAGGATTAGTCAATGTTTTTTAAGGTATCCTTCCAGCCTAGCCATAGAATCAGTAACCAAGCATAGGATTAGTCAATGTTCTTTAAGTATCCTCCCAGCCTAGCCGCAGAATCAGTAAACAAGCATAGGATTAGTCAATGTTCTTTATGCCTCAGCCTAGCCGCAGAATCAGTAACTAAGCATAGAATTAGTCAATGTTCTTTATGCCTGGACCACTAGCCGCAAAATCAGTAACCAAGCATAGGATTAGTCAATGTTCTTTATGCCTGGACCAAAGATTAGCCGCAGATTCAGTAAACAAGCGTAGGATTAGTCAATGTTCTTTATGCCAGGACCAAAGGGTAGCCGTAAAATCAGTAACCAAGCATATGATTAGTCAATGTTCTTTATGCCTGGACTAAAGGGAAAAAAATAGGTATGCTCCTATTTGACACAATATAAATTGAACTAATTCATTTTATCCATTCACTATCTCTTGGCAAGGAGAATGATGCTTTCTTATATATTGAATATCACAATTAAATGTTATTTTCTATAATTAGTTANTTAATATTATATCTATACATCTTTATTGAATCAAACATGTATATATAATGTCGCAGTCAAGTTCTTGACACCGTTGCTGGAATTTAAATCTACTAGTAGCGCCATCAATTTCTTGTAATTGTCGATTTACAGAAAAAAGGTCGGTCAATTGCCTATTATTGTATCTTCTTAATTAATTGAAATTCAAGAACAAAAACTAATAGACATGTTAAAAAGATATAAGAAGGCTTTTGGATGGACTTTAGTAGATATTAAAGGAATTAGTCCTTCAATTTGTGTGCACATAATTCTATTAGATGAACAATACAAACTTAAAGTTGATCCTTATAGGAGATTAAACCCAATAATGAAAGAAGTTAAAAAAAATCTTAAAATGGTTAGATGCTGAAATTATATATCTTATTTCAGACAGTGTTTGGGTGAGTCCAATTCATTATTTTTTGAAGAAAGGAGTGACCGCTGAAAAAATTGAAAAAAATGAATTAATTCCAATAAAATAAGTTACTGGTTGATGAATTTGTATTGACTATAGAAAATTAAATATGGCCACCAGGAAAGATCACTTTCCTTCACCCTCTCTAAACCAAATGTTGAATAATTTCCACATTATATCTTTCGAAACAAATATTATTGTTTTTTAGATGGATATACCGTATCACCAAATTTAAATTGCTCTAGAGGATCAAAAGAAGACAACATTTATAAGCCCATATGGAACAATTGCTTTTCGTAGAATGCCTTTTGGACTATGCAATGCGCCTGCAACATTTCAAAAATGTATGATGTCAATTTTTAGCAATTTTATTGAACATGGAATGGAAGTGTTTATGGATAATTTTTCTATATTCGGGACTTCGTTTGAATTATGTTTAAACAATTTAGAAAAAGTCCTGGAAGTATGTGAAAGAATCAACCTAGTACTAAATTAAGAAAAATGTTAATCTATGATTGCAAAAGGAATTGTACTTTTGCATAAAATTTCTGAAAATGACATGGAAGTATATCCTACAAAATTCAAGTTATTGGGAAACTCTCACCTCCTACTAATGTTATAGGAATAAGAAGCTTTCTAGGACATGCTGGTTTCTACAGGCGCTACATAAATTTTTTTTCAAAAATGACTAAGTCATTATGCCAACATTTGGAAAAAGATACAAAATTTAATTTTAATGAGGAATGCATAAAAATATTTGAATTATTGAAAGAAAAACTAATCACTGCACCTATAATAGTTCCACCTGACTGGGAAAAACCATTCGAAATAATGTGTGATGCTAGTGATTATGTTATTGGGGATATTTTAGTACAAAGGCATAATAAGGTTTTTAAAGTAATTTATTATGCTAGTAAAACCCTAAATGATACCCAAATCTATTACACTAATACTGAAAGAGAGTTATTAGCTATTGTTTATGCCTTTGATAAATTTATACCCTACTTAATTGGAACAAAATATATAGTGCATATAGATCATTCTACTATTGAATACTGATGCAAATAAGGATGCTAAACCAAGATTAATTAGAAGGATACTTCTTTTGGAAGAGTTTGATTTTATCGTAGTTGATAGAAAGGGAAATAATAATCAAATAGCTGATCATTTGTCTAGACTAGAAAGAGAAAGATTAACTAATTTTGTAAATGAAATTTTAGAAAATTTCTCTAATGAACAATTATATAGTATTGATGAAATGAATGTACAATGGTATGTCGATATAATAAATTATATTATAAGTGATATTCTACCACCTGATATCAAAAATCAACAATTAAAAAAATTTATATATGATTCAAAATTCTATTTTTGGGATGACCCCATATTTATATAAACAATGTAAAGATCTAATTATTAGATAGTGTGTGTCTTACGAAGAAACTCAACAGATAATTGAAAGATGTCATGATTCTGAATTTGGAGGATATTTTGGAACAAATAGAAGTGCATATAAAATTTTACAAGCTGGATTTTATTGGTCTACTCTTTTTAGAGATGTTATTGAATATCCTTAAACATGTGATTAATGTCAGTGAATAGTAAATATTTTTATAAGAAATGAAATGCCTCTAAATTACACATTAGAAGTTAAAATTTTTTATGTGTGGGGATTAGATTTTATGGGACCATTTATCCCTTCAGTTGGAAATTTTTATATATTACTTGTTGTTGATTATATGTCCAAATGGATTGAAGTTATTGTTGTACCTAGATGTGATACTCAGAGTGTTTCTAAATTTTTAATTAAAAATATTTTTACAAGATATGGAATGTCGAGAGTAATTATTACAGATGGAGGATCTCATTTTAGGAATAAGAGAATTGAAAAATTGATTAAGAAATATGATATTATGCATAGATTTTCTACTGTTTATCATCCTCAAACTAGAGGTCTAGCAGAGATATCAAATCGTGAAATAAAATGAATTCTATAAAAAGCTATAAATCCCTATAAATTGGATTTGTTTTCTAGATTATATATTGCATTATGGGCATACATAACTGCTTATAAGACTCTTATAGGAATGTCCCCATATAGACTTATTTTTGGAAAAACATATCATTTATTAGTAGAATTTCAGCATAAAGCATTTTGTGCTATTATAGAATTTAATTTTGATTTAAAGGATGCTGGTGAGAAAAGATTATTACAACTCAATGAACTTGAGGTGATTAGAAATGAAACATATGCTAATGCAAAAATCTATAAAGAGAAAATGAAAATGTGGCATGATCGGAAGATTATTAAAAGAAGTTTGAATGTGGACAAAAAGTTTTATCAAATAATACAAGATTGAGATTATTTCCAGAAAAACTGAAATCCAAATGGTTAGGACCATTTAAAGTGATTAAAGTCTATCATTATGGAACTATTGCTATTAAAGATCCTAACACTGTAAAAATATTTAAAGTTATTAAGCATCGATTAAAACATTATTATGAAGGGCACATACCACAATTTAAAAAAGTTTTAATGTTAAGTCAACCCAACTAAATAAATGGTACGTCAGGCTGACGATTTTAAACGAAGCGTTTTGTGGGAGGCAACCCATATATATATATATATATATATATATATATATATATATATATATATATATATATANGGTCAAGTTTTTGGCAGTGTTGCTAGAATTTAAATCTTCTAGTAGCGTCATCAATATCTTGTAATTGTTGATTTACAAAAAAGTCGGTCATCACACCAGAAAAGAAGAACACAGCGAAACACTTAGATTTACATGGTTTGGCTAATTGCCTATGTCCACGGAGTTGCAGAGGATTTTACTACTTAAGGAATTTACACCAGTCAATCACCTCGACTTACAAGAGGAATCTCTCACTCTTCATTGCTCTCTCTCTTCTTCTCTCACTGTTCTTCTCTCTCTATACCAAGATACATTGAAAAAAACTCTACACTGAGATACACCGAAGAAGACAAACTTACAAGAGAAATAAACCAAATTTCTCTTCTGCCATAAGCCACCAAGAAGAAGCCTAGGGAGAACAATCTTCTTCTTCTTCCTTCTTCTTCCTTCTGCCGTAAGGAATTGCTCCGCCTTGTACTTCTTTTCCTCTGCTTCAAGAAAACCTTCATCTATACTGAGGAAACAGAAGAAGAACTCAAAGCGTGACTACAAAATTGAAGGAGAGCCATCCGAAGCTTTTATCACAAACAAAAGGGAGCGAAGAGATGCTTCACTTCACAAAAGAGAAAGGCAGGAATGGTTATTTGTGAAGAAGTGTGACTCCCCAAAATAAAGTAATTGCCCAAGCGTAGTGGACCAGGCTCGACCGTTTCTAACATTAATTGGACTTATGACAAAGTTGTGCAAATTTATGCATTGGCGCCTAAGCGTCAGAAATTTGCGTCTTGGTTCCAAGAACTGACGCCTAGGCACCATAGCCAAAATTTTAGTTGGCACCATGGTGCTAGTATTTAGAGTCTATGCGCCTGAATTGGAGTCGATATATTGGAGTCCCCTCCTTCCTGTGGAATTCACCCCTCTTCATCTCAATCTTTTTGTGTGGTGTCTAAGGTGGCTTTATAGTTTTTTAATCTTGAAGTAGGAAGAGAAAAGATTAAACAACTCGGGAGAGTATGGCACCAAAAACCAGAGATGGAAAGGAAACATGTAAGAGCTTTTGTAATATAAAGAATTTTGTTAGTGTTAAGGCTTAAGATATTTATTACAATATTCTTCATACTAGAAAGATTATAGCGCAGGGAGCTTTCACTAACTCGGAAGGTTATATAAAATGTTTATTTGTTATGCGCAACTAAGAAGTATTTGGTTATAGTGTTGCTGAAGCAGTTATTTCTATTGTGCAAGAATTTTATGCTAAATTTCCTGACTCATCTAACAGCGTTTTATTCATGCGTGAAAGAAAAGTGGATTTTTCTTGAGAAAGAATTAATGTATTTTATCAGTTAGAAAATGTTCAAGATTTTATGCATTTATTTTCGCACCTGACGACACTCAAATGGGTGAAATAATTGCTTATCTAACTGACGATATGGGAGCTTAGAAAATAAAAAATGATCATAAGGTAAATTTTTCATCCTCTAAGCTCAATGCACCTTCAAAAGCATGACATTATTTTATAGCTACCCGACTTCTACCCACAATTAGGCTTTGTTTTGGGCAGGTGCAGATTTTTTATAATCTGCTTATAAGTAGATTATCTTGATAATTTAAAAATCTGCAGATTATCAGGATAAGCTGGCTTATTGTTTGGGGGAGCTTATTCAGAACAGCTTATTTGCACCTGTTTCTGGATAAATGATCATTTTGCCCCTGTTTGGTAAATGAAAATTTTTTTGATGAACAACTATATGCGATTAATGAATGTTGAATTTTATGGTATGCCGATATAGTTAACTACTCAGTTAGTAATATTTTACCCTACATATTAGATAGCCATCAAATAAAAAAATTCATCCATGATTCAAAATTTTACTTTTCGGACGACCCTTATTTATATAAGCAATGTAAAGACTTAGTTATTCAAAGATGTGTACCAATAGAAGAAACCAGAGAAATTATGCAAAAATGCATAAATCAGATTCTTGGGGACATTTTGGGGATGATAAAATTGCATTTAAAATTTTGCAATTTGGATTTTATTGGCCTACTTTATTTAGGGATGTTAATAATTATGTAAAAACTGGTGATCAATATCAAAGAGTAGATAATATTTCTAGAAGTAATGAAATGTCCCTAAATTTTAGTTTAGAATTTAAAATTTTGGATGTTTGGGGTTTAGATTTTATGAGACCATTTAAACTATCGTTTTGAAAAATTTATATTTTGATAGCTGTGAAATATATTTTTAAATGGATTGAAGCTACTGCTTTACCCCGTTGTGATGCTAAGAGTGTTGTAAAATTTTTAAAGAAAAATATTTTTACTAGATTTGAAATGCCGAGAGTAATTATTACAGATGGGGGAGTCATTTTAAGAATCAAATGATTTAAACATTAACTCAAAAGTTTGGAATTATGCACATAATTGTCACATCTTATTATCCTCAGACTAATGGTCTAGAAGAAGTACCTAATCGTGATATTAAAAGAATATTGAAAAAAAACTATTAACCCTAACAGGAAAGATTGGTTTGCTAGGCTACATGGTGCATTATGGGCATATAGGGCTGCTTATAAAACTCCTATAGAAATGTCATCATATCGGCTCATATATGGAAAAGCATGTCATTTATCAGTTGAAATAGAGCATAAAACTTATTGGGCTATAAGAAAATTTAATTATAATTTGAAAGATGCTAGAAAGAAACAATTATTGCAATTAAATAAGCTTGATGAAATAAAAAATGAATCTTATGAGAATGCTAAAATCTATAAGGAGAAATAGAAAATGTGGCATGATCAGAGGATCTTGAAAAACCATTTTTAGTATGGACAAGAAGTTTTATTATATAATAGAAGATTGAAATTATTTCCAGGAAAACTTAAGTCTAGATTGTCAAGGTCATTTAATGTGGTAAGAGTTTATCCATATGGTGTTATTGATATTGAAGATCCTAAAACTGGGAGAATGATTAAGGTAAATGGACACAGGTTAAAAGCTCATATAAGTGGAGATAGTCCTACATTTGAGGAGATCCTGATGTTGGTTCAACCAAATTAAAATATTGAATATGTCAGGCTGACGATAAACCAAACGCTTCGTGGAAGACAACTCATAGTTATCAATTTGAATTGATTTGATTAGTGATTGTTCTTATGATGAGTTTATGAAGTTATATTGAGTCTTACATGATTGTGGCAACATAAAACAATATTTTATTGATTAAATTAATGTGGGGCCAAAAAAATGATTTTTGAGAATTTTGGATTGGCGCTATAGCGCCAGATCGGGCGTCACAGCGCCACAGCCGAAATAACTCCCTAAACCGCCCAATTGACGATTTTCTACCCCCTTCTTCTCTATTAAACTGCCATGAACAGAAATGGACTCATTTTCTTAACATTTCTAAGCTGTCTAAAGAAGGGAAAGGAGTGGAAGATTCATCCCAACTTAGAAATCATTGTCTCAAGAGCCATGGAGAGCAATGGAAGTGCAAATGACAAGAAGATTATGCATAAGGATGCCCAAACTTAGTTCAACAGATTCCTAGTGCTAAGATTGTTGCGGATTACAAACAAATTGGGGAAGATTGAGGAAGAGTTATCCCGTCTGCATAACAAGTTGAATGATTTGTACCACCAGTACGAGCACTTAGAGTGGCAGTTGAAACTTCAATTCACCCAGATGACATGTTTCCAATACTATCAGGTGAGTATGAATAGCTACAACAAATGGATCGATGATAAATTTGCTTCATATTTTCCTCATGCTCCTTTTTACCATGTGTTCGATTGTAAGTTTTTGGAGGGTGAAAAGGAGGGGGATCATATTGAGCACAACTATTCTTAAATGTACGATTATGAGAAAAATCTGTTAGTATTGAGTGCTAATTTATGGTGTGTCGCTTTGTTCTTAATGTGACTGTAACACTTTGAATTTGTGTTTTATGTTTGTATTTGTTTTTAATTAAGTCTATGTTATGTCCGTTTGTAACGAACAAATGATTATTATAAAAAAATGTGTTAAATTTGTGTTGTTAGTACTTGGCGTTAGAATGCCCTGACTGATTTGATCTAAACTCTCAAAACATTACAAAAGAAGACTAGAGAAATTTAAAAGAAAAAGGAAGATGGTGAAATCAAATATGGTTAAATAGTCCACTTTTGGGTCCATTAATCTTAGGTTGCTATGCTCTTTTGAAAATGACAAAAATTTCAAAAATTTGTACTGTTGAGCATTGGCGCCATAGAGATACAACTAGGCACTATATTGTCATTCATCTATGAAACTGGGCGCCACCATGTCTGAATTGGCGCTATAGCACTGAACCAAACCAAATTGCGGTTTTTAGCACCAAGACTGTCTGTTTTCACCATTTCTTCTCCTGATTCATCTTCTTCCTCCTATATTTCACAACTTTCTCCTCTAGGGCTTGTATTTGTGAGTGATTGGCTTGGAGTTCAACTTTTAAACTTTGAATTTCTTCTTCTTAGGGTAAAATCAACATTTTGGTATAGAAAATTTTTTATTTCACTATGGATTTCTTCCACATTGTGGTTAGGCCAAAAATTTGAAAATTTACAGTAATTAATGAGAAATCCATGGTTGAAGGCTTATTTTGCTTGGAATGAGTTTATTAGAGCCTTTTGAAACTAAATTTGAAATTTATTTGAAATTTTATTAGGTTATACATGGATCCTAAGATGAAAAAAGGAAGAGGAAAAGCTATTTTTGATAAGGAAAGATTTGCAAGTTCTAAAGCACACGATAGATATGGAGATCTGCAATCAAACAAATTGATTGCAGAATGTAGTTTTCTTCATCCTAGAGGAATGGTCGAGTATTTGATTATCGAACGACAGTGGGAAACTTTTTGTTATTTTACTACTGTTGCAGTTGTTTTTGTTGTTTGAGAATTTTATGCAAACCTCCCTGACAAATCTGACGATTTGGTGTTTGTTAGGGGACACTATGTTAATATATATATCATATTAGAATAAATCACCTTTATCAACTGCACAGTGTTCCGAGTTTCTTCTATTCATAATTTAATCTAACTGATGTTGAGCTTGATGAAATTATTGGGTTCTTGACTGACGGGCATGGAGTTTGGAAGATCAAGAATGGACGTCAGGTAAACTTTTTTTTTCGATGCTTAATATTCATTCTCGAACCTGGCATTATTTTATATTTGCTAGACATATTCCAACAAACCATTTTAGCGAGGTAACCTGGGAGAGAGCCACTTTGAACTACTGTATTCAAAAGAGAAAACCTATAGATATTGGCTCTCTCATATACAATAATATGATCATTTCCTCTAAAGGATGAACAACTGGAGGTATGGGTTACCCTTTTCTTATTTCTACCATGTGTATACAATTTGGAGTTAAATAAGAGCCATAGGAGGAGATCTTGTCATCTTTAAAGCCTATTAAAAAGGCCAATTTGAAAATGTATGGATAACATACTTGTTCAGGGTCCATGGGTGGAGGTTCAAACATTCCATCTACTTCAATCTCGAAACCTTCCACCTCTAGTACTTCTACTTTGGACATTGTATTGGAGCATTTATTCATACAACAAGGAGATATCTTATCTTTAAAAAATCAGATGCGAGGATTAGAGGCACACTTGCACCACAATGATGAGTATTTGCAAAGGAGAGTTGATTGTGATGCTACTTTAATGAGACTATGGTGAAATTTTTTAGGGACAATCATTCAATTGAATTTCCTACACGCCCCAGATTTTCTCCATACGAGAGTGGTGGAGAGATGGAAGAGGTTGTTGATATTAATGATGATGAGGAGGAGGATGATTAGATTTTTTTTCCTTTACTTTAGATCTTATATTTGGATTTTCTTTATTAGTTACTTGATGTATCATTGTTGGATGGTTGTGTTTGTAATTTGATTAGTTTTCTTTAGGTTTGCATGAATGTTGGGTTGTTGTACTGCACCTTTTTATTTATGGTATAATTGCTTACTTCTTTTTGCTCCAGTGTATATTGTCTATGTGTTAGAGTAGTCTTCACACTTTATGCTTATATGGTTATACCTGTTGATTATATTTACCACTGCTCAGCACCTGTCATTACTACTTGTACCTGAATATTCTCCTATTTAAAACTTTCAAAAATATTTCTCTTTCTTCATATTTTTTATGAACTGTATTATTTTAAATTAATCAAAAATTTAATTTAGGGGGAAGGGAGAAAATTTTTTAAAACTTAACTTTATTTGTCCTTAGTAGCCTATATATAATTTGAAATTACTTTTAAAATGGTTTATGTTATGTGGTGTTATCTTTAGGATACTAATGTTTTGATTTTTAGGAATGATATAGAATAACTTAGTAGATAAGTTAGTAAAAAGGATGAAACTAAAGCTAAGATATTTAGTAGAAAATAGTAGGGAAATGATTTTACTATTTATAGTAGGAAAAATTGAAGTTTGAATAATACTTTTTAAAGAATCTAGATTCTATAAAAATTCTTTTTCAAAAACCGACACTAAATTTTAAGTTAAGGATAGAAAATAAGTTTTTTATTTTTGAGAAGGGACAGTGAAATTTAAAATCATTAAAGTCCTATCCAGATCTAGTAATCCTCGCCTAAAAAAAAATAAAAAAAGTAAGGATTAAAATGATCCTGAAAGAAAAAGAAAAAGAAAAGAAAAGTAAAGTATGAAAAAGGGAGGAGAAGTTTGAGAAATAGTACCTATTTAAAAATTAATTTCACTTGAATCTTTCTAAGGAAAAAAACTTAAGATCAATTCTTTGCTTATTCTGAAAGTATTAGTAAAAAATATTTTCAATATAGATGTCATAAATTCTGAAATTAATATTTTTTTCTAAAAATCCAAAGTTTGGGGGAAATTTTAATTATGTCATAATTACATAGAAACTCGGTATTCCTAAATTTAATACTAAATATTTTGATACCTTAGATAATACCTGCTTTAATAGAAATTCTTCTTAAGTTGGACTAAAAAACTTCTAAAATAAATTTTTAGTTATCTAAAAAGTAAACCCACTACGTCAACTAAACAAATTTAATTTTTAAAGTTATAGTGTTACTTGATGACAAATAACGTTTAAGTTTGGGGAAATTGATACACCTTAAAATTACCTATTTTTAATATATATTTAATGTTCATTTTATGCACATTTTTTATGATATTATGCTTTAAGGGAAGATATTTTGCATGTTTTTGGTTTTAGGTACAAGAGATGGATCTTTAGAGAAAATGAGGGCAAAATGGAGCAAAATAATACAACATCATATGGAGCCATAGCGCCAGCTTTTGGCACCAAAGCACCAACTATACTATGTGATGGGCACCATAGAGCTCCAGAGTGGTGCCATAGCGCCAGAAACAGTTTCTCTCGAAGATGCAATGAATTTGGATGAATTTTGAAGGGATGCTTGAAGTGACCTTTGATTACTTTCAGAGATTTATTAAAAAGGGTCAATAGCTGAAGGAAAGGGAGGACTTTTAGAGACATTTAGAAGACTTTTAAGAGAGTTAGAGAGTTTAGGAGGGTGTGAGAGTTCATAGTTGAGAGAGTTTGTCTTGTGTAAGAAGAGTTTGGAGATTGTTTGATGGAAACTTCAAGAGTTTCTTGGGGAGAGGACATATGATAAGTACTTTGTATTTGTATTTGAGTTTTTGTTGTTAAGACTTGACTTTCAATACAAATCATGTGTTTTTATTTTATCTTCATGAATTCTGAGTAGTTTTCTTTCTTTCTGCTTGCACATGAGAATTAATCATGTGGGATTGGAATGATTTAAAGATTTCTTTTTATTTTAAAAAATTTGTGATGATATTTTCACTGATTCTTCATTGACATTACAAATTGGCCAGTTGTGAGGTTAAAATCTGTTGCAAAACATAATGACCCGTGAGGGCTATGATTTCACCAACTAGTGAGTACCACACTTAACTTTGGAAAGAGTCATCGCGATCATCCAATGGGAAGTGCAAATAAATACGGAGATAAGTTTTAATGAGTATTGAATTGATGTTTCTAGGGTGACAGGCTACATTCTCTTATCAATTCAGTCTTGAGTTTTGATCTAAGGGTTCCTAGAAGGTCATACATAGATGGCACAATGGGTAATATAGAAGAGAGGCGCTAGAATCTACTCAGCATTACTACACAACCTAGAACAAACTTTAGGTTATTCGTTGTTCTTTGCTAGCACCGAGAGGGGGTAAAGAATATGTATGCTTTTATTTGTCATAATACATCATTTTATATTTTTAATCATTCAAATCCTACACTAATTAAAATAAGGGGAAAAATCTTTTCTTAACATTCAAACTCTTTTATACTTTATTAGTCTCTTAAACATTGTTCTTACTTTCTACATAAATTTAGTTTTAATCCTTTACAAATTTTTTTGACACCATTCTCCTATCATTTTTATCTGTAATTTAGATAAAAGTTTTTGTAAGTCATTATTAAAAAGTTACAGCATCCCCGTGAGTTCGATGCTGGTATTTTTAAAGAAAGTCTTATATTACTTGAAACAGTACGTTTACTTCTATAGTACCCATAGTGTGAAAACTTATTATTTCTTTTCTAAATCATTTTATTTATTCACACTAGCCACTAAATATAATTTGGGCTAAGTTTTTGGCAATCTCTTGGAATATAAATATCTGCATAGTTGCGGGTCGGGTCAATAACCATTTTGTTAATCCCATAAAATCAAGGTTTAATGGTTTAAACCAAGTTTTGGGAAACTTTGGGCTAAAGTGTAAATTTTCAAATTTTACAATTGCCCTAAGGTTCCTAAATTTTATTTTGAATTTTTAAAGGTTGGATATTGTTATGTTAGGGTTTAAATTTATTATCCTAAATATCCTAGCCAATTCCCATTTTAAATTCTAATTTTCTGATTTTTTGTGATAATTTTTCAAAATAATTACAAAGTTGGTAGAAAATTGGTTACTTTTCATTTTAGGGACATTGCTTGACCTTGAAAAAATTATGAAATGTTTCCAAGAGTGGGGGGAATGATCCCTACAAATTTCATAATTTTTGGATTTATATTTAATTTTAAATAATTAAAAAACTCTCGGGAGTATTTAATTAATCAAAATTAAATACAAGTTTGTTATTTTCATTTTTTTTATTATTTTCTCCTCTGTTCACTGAGTTCAGAGGTATTTTTATTTTATTTTTTATAATTTTTCTAGACAAAGATATGATTTTTAAAGTTCATTTGGGTTTTCTAGATTTAATTAATTCAAAAATTCCTAATTAACTACTTATTTGAAGTGGCCCCCCATCATCCTCGGTAGCTCTGAATGTCAACGCGACTTTTCCTGGTTCATGATGCTTTCCACTCTGTCATCTAGGTGGCTCGCGGTTTAGGCCCCTTCGTATGCATAGCTTGGCAGTTCGACTTAATCGAAGCCATCCATTTCCGATACATGGAAATGGACGACATCGGTTCATCGATCCCACGGGACGATTAACGGATGGTTGTTTGTGATCAAATTGTAATTTCTCCCTCAAATTTTCAGGAAATCTCATGGGGTTTTTTTTCCTAAAGCTTCATCTAACCTTGACGAACAAATCTATATGGTTAATCAAGCATGGGGAGTTCATCTCTTTCACAAAAGAACAAACCTGAGATAATTTTTAGGATTTTCGATCCATACCTTATCCCAAGACGTGTGGCCTTAATTTGGCTTTACAAACACAATTTCTTGGACCTAAAAAAGCTTGTCCTTGGCTCAATTTGAAATGTAATTGTCTATGGCTATGAGCTAGGCCAAAAGGTGGCTCAGTTTGGTCTTTAGCTAGGTTAGAGGGCTCGGGGAAGCTCAATTTTGATTGAGAATGTCTTTGAGAAGCTTAGGAAAGCTTTTGAGAGATTTAGTTTGAATTTTTGGTAGGGTTTATGTCTCACCAAAATTTTTCATGGATGTGGGTTGGAAAATTAGTGTTTTGTGGTCATGGATAACGCTTGGAAGTGGAAGGTTTCAATTGCTTAGACCAAGGGGAAGATTTTTATCTAGAGAGCCAAAGGTTTTAGGGACTGTGTGAAGAGCTTTTTTTCTTACATGGCTCTCGAGTTTACCCTTATTATGGTCATGGTAGGGTAAGGAAGAGGCTAAATGTGGCCTGAGGGAGCTCTTGTGACTCCTCAGGTAGGTTTATAGAAGCATGGGGAGGAATTAGGATGGCAATTCCATTCCTTGGAAGTTTTGACATTGAAAGCTCCATGGTTGAAGAGAGAGTGAATTCATGGCTTGGACACATTGAGGAGAGCTTTGGTGGGATTTTTTAGGCTTGACAGAAGTTTTCCTTGACCCAAGCATGAAGGGACTTGGTTTAATTAGACATAGATGCCAAGAATGGGGAGGGGTAGATAGGCATAACTTCGTTTGTCCTTTCTTTTTTTTTCTCATTTTGGTTTTATTTGGATTATAGGTAGGTTGTGGGTCATCATATCAGGATATCTTAGGTTATGGCTGAAGAATTTAAGGATGGACCATGAGCTTAGACCATGGGCTTGGACTATGGGTTATAGCCTTGGACTTTAAGCATTAGGCAGGATTTAAGCCTAAGCCTAATAGGTCTTAAATTCACTATTTCAAATAAATAAATAATTAATTAATTAGAAGAATTAAAAGTTGACCATATGTCCCTATGTTGACCATTAAACCAAGGGTTTGCCATATGATTCAAAGGTTGACATTTGACCATGGGTTGACCATTTGATTCAAAGGTTGACCATTGGACCATGTTATTATCCATTGGTCCAATGTTAACCATGTGGTTAAAGATTGGATTGGAAAGATGAAATGGTCAATTTGGTCAAATTTTGACTAAATTAGGGTTAGGTCTGATTCATTTTGACCATTTCAGTGTTCCCTTGAAATTTGGGGGTCAAAAGGGTACATTAAGGTTTTAGTTTGGTTTTTATAGTTTGGTAGGGTTAGGGAGGCCACTGGTGAGGCCAATGATCAATTTGGGTAAACCCCTCTCCTAAGGTAAATTTGGTGATAACAATGGTCTTAAGGTTTTTAGGCAAGTTCCTAGGGTTCAATATTAAGTTATGGAACCTATGACAAACACATAATCTTTAGGGTTTCAAGTTGATTTACGGTAGTCAAATTGGGTTCACCTAAGGCATTCCCTGTCCCTGGTGGTTAATTTTAGGTTCTCACCAGGTTAAAACCCTAAATCCACTCAACTAAGGGATAAGGGCTTGAGCGTGCATTGGTGAGGTCCCGGCATAACCCTAGTTAGGGTTATGTATAGATGGGTTGAATGAGCCCTCACAAAAGTGAGGTCAACAAAACTAACCATATAAGCCTGTTGACCTCACTTTTGGTTGAGGTTTAGAAATTTCTTTAGTAGCTTAGGTCTAGCCATAGGATTTTCCTATTGACTAGTCTTAGAAAACTAGAAAAGGTATCCTCACCATTAAAAATTCAAAACTCTTCTCTTTGCTCAACTTTAGATTCCACATATTGGTCCTAACCTCTAATATTTAGAAGGTAAGATCATTATGGGGAAGCTCAAGAAGAGTTCCTATAGGGTTACTTGGCTTTAGGATTGACCCTGGGTATTGATTTGAAGCTAAGGTATATTATACCCTTACCATATCTTCACGATACACTAACTAAGATCAATATATGAGAGCCCAAAATGGAGATTTCATTGATTCATGGTTCATTTAGAATGGATATCTATCCAATTCTACTTGAAATGCCCAACTTGGCCTTTTGCCTCGAGGCATCTCCAAATTACCTAACTGCCATTGGGACCCAAATTTGGCCAAAATTCCCCAAATTTTACCAAAATACCCAAAACTGATCAAAACTTATTCCAAACACCTGGAATACATCCAAATTTGCCAAAATTGACAAAAATTTCCAAAAATGGCTAAATTACCAAGATGCCCCTCCATGACCCAAAATTCTAAAAATTCCAAAAATTCCCAATAAATCCCAAAAAATCCAAAATATTCTCAATTTAATTTTATCCAACTACACCATGATCCAATTTGGTCAATTTAACAATCTTTGACAAAATCCCCAAATTAGCCCCAATATTGACTAACATCTCAAATCTCAACAATTGAATGCCTTAGACCTCAAATTGGTATCCAATTTTTGTTGAAAATCCTTTATAAGGTCATTTTTGACCAAACACAAAAATCAATTTGCACCCAATTTTTGTTGAAAATCCTTTATAAGGTCATTTTTGACCAAACACAACAATCAATTTGAGCTTAGCCCAAATCTAGCTCAAGTTTGAGCCAAGTTTAGCCCCATATGCTTAATTTAGGTCTAAAACCAAACCCATCAAAACTCATCCAAATTAACCATCAAATCAACTTCAAAACAACTTTCATCCTTCATGAAAGTTGTTCATCATGATGTTCTTCACCAACCACAATAATCAATTTGAGCTTAGCCCATAGCTAACCCAAGTTTGACCCAAACTTAGCCCAATATGCTTAAAATGGGTCAAAAATAAAAAATCCACCAAATTGATTAACCAATTGACCTCAAAATGACTTTCACTCTTCATGAAAGTTGTTCATTATGGTCTCCTACACCAAATGCTACATTTAATTGGGCCAATTGGAATGTCTAACTTATCCCAAACACAATATTTTGCCATATGCACCCTCTTGGACTTAAGGTCAAATCCAAACCAATTGAGCTTGGTATGGTCAAATGAGCCTTACNATAATAATTCTACAGAATTTTATATATCATAACTTGAGACAAATATTGGAATTGGAGGAAAATTTGGAGTCAAATTTAAACAAAAAAATTTAAAAAATTTGGAGTGAATTTTGGCCTCTGGCATTGACGGCGCCAGAATGGGCGTCGACGGCGCCCGCTAGACAGACCATGGAGCTGACAGCACCATCGAGAGTGCTGACTGTGTCCCAAGCAGTTTCATGCAGTTTTCATGTTTTTGGCGGACTTTGGCAGGATTTCACTCCTTAATAATCGTCGGGGAGTGTTTTTAAAATCCTAGAACCTGTCTTAGACAACCAGAAACTTCCTATTTTAGAATTTCATGGCTTTTAATTCCAGAAATACTTCCAGTTATAGAGTTTTCAATAGATGAAAGTTTATCAGTTTTGACGTGAAGAGATTATACGATAAAGTCATTACAAAGAAGAGGCTTATCAAGGAGAGAGGCTTTGTCAATCATGGATTGAGTAATCCAACTTCTTTGATTGATAAAATCATTATACAAAGACGATGGGAAGTTCTGTGCTACACTACCGCTGAAGTTGTTGTACAAGTGATGAAGGAAGTCTATGCCAACTTACATGGAATTACCCAAGGAGTTGTCTATGTTCAAGGTAAGGCTGTACCATTTACTTCGGCGTGAATTAATGAGTTGTATATGATTGAAAATGTTCTAATCTGTCATTAAACAAAATTTATCACAATGAGAGATTTGATGCAAGATGTCTATAATTTTCTGACAGATGAAAGTAATATTTGAGAAATGCGAGATCAGGGAAATGTTAATTTCTCTGCTTCATTGCTTAATCCAATATAAAAACAGTGGCATTTCTTCAATTCTGCAAAATTACTCCATACCATGAAGATTAGTGAGGCACCAAAGAAAGTGTTATTTTAAACTATTGCATTCAAATGAAAAAGCTCATTGATGCAGGATCTATTATTTTTAAATCTATTATGGGTATTATTATGAATGGGCCAATATATGAACTTGGGCATCCTTCCACAATTTTCCTACTTTGCAATCAATCTCAAGTTCCATATGAAAGTTGGGAAAAAAGTTTTATTACCTTGGGAGGCCATGATTCCTATTGATGATAATTATATTGGGAATGGAAATGAAGCACTAAATGTTATATTAGATCATTCATCACATGCTTCAACTCCATTAATGCCACAAATAGTTGGAAGTTCACTCACTTTAGAAAAGAAAATGAAGAAAATTGAAAGAAAACTTTAGAGTATTTTGAATGCAATAGAAAATTTTAAATACCTTTTCGATCTCCTAGATTGGATAATGAAAGAGAATTTTGACCATACTTGAACAATTGAAGCAGGATTGGTTCGAATGTTTAAAGAAAAAGGATGGATCGAAGAAATTTCAATTGATCAGTTCCCGTACTGACCCTTCTACAATTTGCACGTTCATTACCAGTCTATGGGAGATATTAGAGGAGGAGAAAGCATAGAAGAAGAGGTTGAATAATTAAACGAGTTGGACTCTCTACTAGTTTAAAATACTTATGTATTTAATGTGATTGTGTGGATTTGATTTAGTTTGCTTTACTTTAGAATTCTGATTTTTGATTGTGTGTATAATTTTGTGTCAGCATTTAGTGTTGTGGCTTGATTTCGATGTTGATTTATATTTTAGTTTATTTTATATGTGTGAAAGTGTGATTAGAAAAATGTAATTTTAAAAAGAGTATTTTCATATATAAAAGTTATTTTGGTGCTGTTTGTGAAAATATTTGTTTGTGAATTATTGTTAAATGAAAATTAGTGTTGAAAAAGACTAAATAAACTTTGGAGTAAATTGAAAGAAAATTGAAAATTAAAAAAATCGAAAAATGTAATTTTAGGCCGTCAGCGCAACATGGATGTCGATAGCGCCCTTGACCCGAGAGCACCTTAAACCCCTTAAAATTCATGATTTGCACCATAAAACTCCATTTTTACCCTTTAGTCACCTTCAACCTCCGGTTTTTGCACCTAGGGCATGATTTTGTTGGGAATTGAGGTGATTTTAAGGCAAAGGAAGTTCGAATTTCATCTTCTCAAGATAAGAGCTACAGTTTAAACTAAAATTTTCTTATTTTCACCAAGGATTTATCTCACATTGCCATGGTCTAAAAATTTTGGAATTTTTTGAGAGATTTTGAGAAAATCCTTCGATGAAGAACTCTAACTTAGTAGATTTAAGTTTTAAGTGTTTTACATTGTGAATTTGGAATTTTGGAAATTTATTCAGATTTTTATCAAATTTTCTTAGATTTCCCATGGCACCAAGCACGAGCAAAGGAAAAAGAAAAGTAGATTATGATTTAAAGTGATTCTGGATCATGGATTTAAAAATTCGGGAGGAGAAGTCGAGCGATTAATCATTGCTTGACAGTGGAAAATTTTTTTGTTATTTTATTGCCGATGCAATTAGTGGTGTAGTGATGGAATTCTATGCCAACTTTACGAAGGTTTTTGACGACTTTGTTTTTGTTCGTGGGAAAGTGATGGAGTTTACTCTAAGAAAAATTAATGAGTTTTATCAGTTAGAAGATGTGTACAGTTGCCAATATAAATCATTTTTTGCTACGAATGAGGCCTTGGATGAGGTTTGTTCTTTTCTTACTGATGGAAGAGGAACCTGGAAAGTGAAGAATGGTGTTAAGGTAAACTTTCCTCTTTCTACTACTTTATTTCTGGAAGAATGATACGAACAAATCATCATAGTGAGGCTACTAAGGATAGAGCCATCCTAAACTTTTGTATTCTGCAAATGCAAAGGGTAAATGTAGGCTCTATTATTTTTAGAAACAATTTATCCATTGCTTTGGGAGAGACCACTGGTGGTTTGGCACACCTTACACTTATCTTCACACTTTGTGAACAGACAGGAGTTGACTTTAGAATGTTTGAGGAGAGGATCGAGCCTCTAAAACCTATTGGGCCTGATAACATACAAACATATGAATCTCATGTTGAATGGAGATCTGAAAGTGGACCAAGGATATTCCTTTTACTTCGAGGACTACTACTTATAGTGACCCTACTCTTTGAGAACTGATGGAGCATATGATGATCCAGCAAGGAGATATCTTAAAAATGGATCATAGAATGAAAAACATGGAGGCCATAAATGCTCACACTGATGATTTGATAAGGTAAAAGTTCAAATATGATGTTGTTTATGATGATGCGATGGTGATATACATGAAGGGTGATCATTTAGTTCAGTTTCTTACTCACCCTGTTTTTACCTCGTATCAGCAGCAGAATTTGGATGTAGAAGAAGATGATGATGATGATGATTGATGATCTTTTTTTCTTTTTATGTTTGATTGTACTTTGTTATGTTGTTATTTATTTTTGTTTTATTAGAGACTGTTTGTTGTTAGATTGTGAGACTCTATTTTATTTTAGATATTAAGTTGTGAACTATAGAATTGTAAAATTGTTTGTTATTTGAAAGTCAGTTTAGTTCTATTGTTAGTTGTTAGTATTTTGTTAAATTTATTTTAATTAACTCTTTTTAAGCAGATTTTATATGTATTATGTGATATTTAATGTTTTAAGTCTTGTAGTTTTTCATATTAATACTTGCAATATTTCAAAATTAAGTTTCAAAATTAGAACCTTCAGAGGTAATTTTTTTCTTTATGTATTTAATGATTTCTTTCACCCTTTATTTTCTCATTTCTTCATGCTAAATCTTTTAAAAATTTAAGTTTGGGGGGGGGGGGGAGGAAAATTTTCTTTTTTAAGGAAAGAAACTTAATATTATATGTCCTCACTTAGTTATATTTTCAAAATTTTTAAATTTAACATGACCTTTGGTATTAGGGAATAACTTTAGATAACTATATTTATGTTTTTAAATATATAGTAAGCTTAAGTAAAAATTTTCAATAATAAAGGTTAGTTTTAGAGAGTAAGATATTTGATATAAGAGAATAAGACTATGTTTTCTATTTTAAGTAAAGAAATTTATATTTTTGAAGTATTAAAAATCTTAAAGATTCATGTAAAAGAGAAAAGAATTGAACTTTATGAAATCGTTAAGTTAATATAAATTTGTTAATTGAAGAAATGTGAAATGTTTTTACTTTAAGAAAAGGATAGTGAAGTTCAAAATCATTAAAGGCTATCCAGATATAGTAATCCTCACATAAAAAAAAGGGGAAAAAGAAAAGAAAAGAAAGAAGATTGAAAATGATCCTGAAAAGAAAAGAAAAGGAAAAGATAGTTGGGGAGAAGCTTGAGGAAATGCCTAATTAAAAATTGGCTTCACATGAATCAACTTAAAGAAGAAGGCTTGGTTATATTTTCTAAACTTATATTTGAGTATTAACTTATTTAATAGAAAAGTTTCATGAAGTTTTGTTTCATATAAATGCTCTAAGTTGCTTTAATATTACAATTTGCAATTTTTCTTGAAAAAAATAGAGAATCAAAAATCTTAGACTTGATTGTTGGATATTCTTATACCTTTAGTATTAATTGGAGTTGTTTAGAATTTTTCTTAAGTTATACTATTATGTTTAGTGGACTAAAATATGAAAATCTAGAAGTTAAATTCTTTACCATAAGTCATATTTTTTGTTAATAAAGGAGTTACTTGATGACAAGTAACGTTTAAGTTTAGGGATTTTGATACACCAAAAATATATGCCTTTTTAGAGCCATATTTTATACTCATTTTTGGTGATATTACACTTTAATGGAAGATATTTTTCATATTTCATTGCATGTTGAATTTTAGGACTTAGAGTAAAAAGGAAGCAAAAAGAACAAAGCTTAGAGTCAAAATGAAGAAGTTGAAAATTTGTTCAGCACTGATGGCATCAGACTAGGCGTCGACGGTGTCGTTTCACAGAGAGCAACAAATTAAATTGTGGAACACTGGCACCGACAGTGCTGGTGTCGGTTCAGACAGTGTTTCTAGAAGATTTGACAAATGTTGACACTTTTTGATGTGTTTTTGGATGCACTTATTGGAGAACCGACTCTACCTCTATTTGTGGTCAAAATTGATCAGAAAATTGACTCCTTTTTTGTCATTCCTCACCTCAATTCAATCTCATACACATCATACACTTTTCCATCTTTATTTCACCACCATTTTGGAGTATATTATAGATTTTTCTTTAAGAATTTAGAGTTTTTTTGTTGAGATTAAGTGCGAATGCTTTTCTAAGAGTGTTGGAGAAGGAGAAAAGTGAGATATTTCTTCTTTTTACATTTTGTAGGAAAGGCTACAAGGGATTTGCTTTGGGAAAGAGTTTCAGATAAGTGTTGTTTGTTTATTAGTGTTGCATGAACTTTCTTTATTATATGAAATTTGAGTTTTGTTGTATCTTTCATATGAGGTCTAAGTAGTTTTCTTTATCTTTCTCCCTACTCTGAGATATGGTGAAATGAATAGATAACATGGATGTACCAATGTTAAAATATAAAATAAATTGTGATGATTTTTTAACTCCAAAGTTAATTTATTTTTAATCTGGCAAATTGAATTGTTAAAATTTTTTGTGAAATATATAATCCAGGAAATGGAGTATGAGTTCTGCAATAGAGTGAGGATCACATTTGATTCCATGAAGGAGAATTTAATTCATGGAATTAAGTACAAATAAATAGGGAAATATACATTGTTGTGTAGAATTGGAGATTTTAGGGTGATAGATTAAAATCTCCAATTCGGTCTTAGTGTTTAAAGAACTAAAGCGAGAGTTAGCCTTCAGGTGAATGGAAATGGGAGCTCTGAAGTGGGAGCCAGTATCCTCGTAGCCTAGCCACGGATTTAGGGACTAAACTTGGGATTAGCCAATGATTTTCTATAACACTTTATCAGGGCAGAGAATTAAAACTACTCATATTTTGCACAATACATATCAAAAACCATTTATCTCATCTCATTTTACCAAAATCTCATTGTGGTGAGAAAGATGCTATTTCACATAAGAAATCTTCATCCCATAAACATAGTTTAATAGTTTAATAGTTATTTTTTTAGCTTTCTACTTCAGTTTTGCTAGTAGTTAAATAATTTAGTTGTGATACTATCTCAACATTTGAAATTAGTGACAGTAATTTCGTTTTACTTTCTGTGAATTTCATAGTTAATTTATCATTTCAAATTTAAACCATCCCCGTGGGATTGATATTTGGGTCTTAAATAGAAAGTCTTTTATTACTTGATAATGATATGAATACTTGCATAGAATCCAAACATAAATTGCTTAAATTTCTTTTTCATAAACTATTGCATCAAGCTTTTGGCACTGCTGCATAGCAGAGTCAGCTTTATATATTTTGCACAACTATATTCTCAAGATCACCCTATAAAGATGTTTAAGTCTATTATGAGTGGAACGGTCAACCACTCCCCTAATATTCTAAACCATGATGTTAAAAATGATGTCTTAACCCAGCCCTCCTAGAAGGTCAAAAAGCGTTGCATAATTTCTCTCCATCAGAATAATATATGCCCTCTTGTATGATACTACTTGCATTAAGCTGAGAGATTTCATTGTTTCTCTTAGCTTTCTTTCTTGTGCTTAGTTGAGCTTGCCATTTATTTTCAAGTGCAGTGGTATCAACTTGTAATAGAGCGTGGAGTGGATCATGTGCATTATTGGAAGAGGAAAGATGCCAAATTGTTTCAGCAACCTGCATTTTATTTTCCAAATTAGTTTCTATAAGTGGGGAGGTAATGCGGTCGACTATTTATAAAGGAGGAGAAGAAGTGAAGTTTTCAATTGAAGCAGACATAGTGGTAGTATGTGTCTCAACACTATTTAAATGAGTGGTATCAGTGTGGTCCTTAGGCAGATGTTGCTCTGCCTGTTCATCATTCAATTTAGTGATAACTAATTGATCATTAACCAAATCAGTAGTTTGAACAGGAAAATTATGATCCTTCTTGACACCAACAATGGTAGGTGTGTCCTGGTGAGCAGGAGGTGCTCGACCAGTGTTAGATTTAAGTTGAGGATGCAAACAATAACAAAAAGAAGTGGAATGCCCAAACATACAACAATGTGAACACTACGGTGAGTGACGCTCAATTTCAACGAGTTGCCAATAGCCCTGATGTGGTGAACCAATCCATATTTCATTACAGAAGGGTTGAATAATATCCCTTTCAACAAGGACACGTGCTTCAGAGGGCCTCGTTAGAACAAAAGTAGCACTATTCAATGGTTTTCCATAAACAGCCGCCAATGAAAATAGAATTTCATGGTTAAAAAGATGTAATTTATGGCCCGAAAATCTAATCCAAACCGGTATAGCAGGCAGCTCAGTCTTAGGATCAAAATCCACAGACCATTTTAGCAACATCATAACATGATTTTCAATTCTCATAATCTTTCTAGTAAACAATCAGGTGTAATCTTCATTATTGGAAAGCTATATAAAAATATGCATGTCTTCTAAAAGCCCCACTTTCTACTAATCTGTGAGTTTCGACATTTCGAATTCATTTCGAATAACTTCTAGTTCAGGATGCCCATGAAGAAACTTCCCAACAAGCGCAAATACAGTAGGAAGCCAAGATATTAGTCTCAATATCAGTAATGAACATAGCCAACTTCTCATTCTTTTTCCAGACTTCTTGATGAAATTATAATCCCCTCCCACATTTAGCGTATCATTGAAAGCTTGCGAAAATAGGCACGTATTTGAGGAGCCCGATGACCCTTCACCCTCATCTAAAACGACCTCAATAATACTTTGAGTAGTCGGCATCCCAGGAAAAATGAAAAGGAAAACAAAACCAAGCAATGGAGAGATCTCACCAGCAAGAAGACTCCTAATCCGGGGGAACACCATTGTCGCCAGAGCGAATCAAAAAAACGCTAGCCGTCACCATCTTTATATATATATATATAT